>RJWT010013848.1:0-21510 GCA_004365215.1 Cuniculus paca
TTAAAGTATATAATTTCAAAGAGGATAAAAAATGGAAAGTACAAGTATTTATGTGCAGATATGTCTCATTTTAAGAAAATGTTCACTGGTGCAGTGGTGAGTGCTTGTAGTCTTAGCTGCCCACAAGGCTGACGTAGAAGAAAGGCTCATTTGTGCCTAGGAGTTAAGAGGCCATTCTAGGAAATATGGTGAAATGTTGTCTCAGAAGAAAAGGAAGGGGTGTGTGTGTGTACATACACTTTTGTTTTTTTTAAAGGAAGAGAGAGTGTTCATGACACGGAAACTTTTAGAGTAGATAAACCGAGGGATTTAACAGTTGGAGGTTAAATTGGCCAACTACCTGGTTTTATCTGCCAGCTCCTTCATTACCAGGATCCTGTGCTCTTGGGGGAGTGCCTTCATCTCTTTGTGTCTGTAATCATTCCAAAGATGGAGATAGGGTGGGTATGAGAATGAAAGGTAAAGCATCCAGGTCAGGTGTTCCAGGATATGAATACAAAAGAGGACAAACTTGTTGGTAACATGTGTAATTTACAAAATGATAACAATCGGCAGTGTATTTCATTAACAAGAATTGAGAACCATCCTCAAGTTTCTCCCAAGTATATTGCATATATGGTAGGAATTGAAGCAGAAAACTGCTTGAAATCTGTTCAGAGAAAGATAATTCAGTTACGGTGTCATCTACTTCTATCCTCTAGGAATAGGAGAGAGTCAAAGGGGACCATTCCAAGAGCGCTGAGCCCCTAGAGAAAATGATGAAGGCTGTGTATTCTCTTTTCAGGAAACCTTAGCATTAATCTTCGCATAGTTTAGCATGAAGTAGAATAGGTCAAATAGTTCTCCTCTGACTCCAGGGCACACTGTATTAAGAATTTTGATGGAAGTAGTTTTTAAAAATTGTTGTCATGAGCCGGGGATATAGCTCTGTGGCATAAGTGCCTCTCTGGCAAGCACAAGGTCCTGAGTTTGATTCCCAGTGTCAAAAACAAAAAAAGTGTTGTCACGGCCGGAGATGTAGCTCAGCGGCCTAAGCGCCTGCCTGGCAAGCGCAAGGTCGTGAGTTCAATCCCTGGTGCTGCAAAAAAAAAAAAAAAAAAAAAAAGTGTCATGTTGCACAACAGTCTGATTATGCTTAACACCGTCGAACTGTACACTTAAGAGTGGTTATGCTAGTGGTTTTATCTTTCATATTTCACATATAAATTTCTTCTTTTTTTTTTTTTTTTGTGCCCTTTGGTCTGCTCTAATGGCTTTTGAGAGTGTGGCAGCAGTGAGCATGCTTTCCAAAGCAGAGAGCCCACTTATCTTACTGCACTGCCACACAGAAAGGAAGAGATAGAAATGAAGGGAATTATAAACACTAGAAGATAAAGCACTCTTTTCCCAAGCCACGTCTATTACTTACCTATTTTCTCTTCTAGTTAAAAGTTTTGCAGTGGCTTAATTGTATTCTGGACATCCACTGAGTCCCTTAGTCCTTTTAAGATACATAACTTAAATTGTCTTATAGGTAAGGAAACTGACACCTAGAGGTGCAAATTAATCTCTTGTAAGTCACACCTCTACTATGCAGCAGCAGGAGTTCTCACTGTCCTTAATCATGTTTCTGGAAGAGGCTCTTGTGACAGTTGAGACCCTGGGCATTTACTTTTGTATACTTACAGGATTTGCCTTCAAAGGCTGGCCAGATTAAGCTTCGTGGCCCTCCACATTTGTATAGTCTTTTCAGTTGTGTATGTACACAAACGTCCTTGGAGATGGGTTTTGTTTGTGTTTTGATTCTAGGGCCTCACTCACGCTGGAAATATACTCTGCCACTGAGCTACACCCACAGCCATGATAATTTTTAAAGTAAAGCGGGCTTTCACCAAATGGGCCAACTACCTAGCTTTATCTGCCAGCTCCTTCATTGCCAGGATCCTGTGCTCTTGAGGGAGTGACTTCATTTCTTTGTGTCTGTAATCATTCCAAGTATGGAGATAGGGTGGGTATGAGGATGAAGTGTAAAGCACCCCAGAACAGGGCATGGTGTACAGTAAGTGCTCAGAGACTGCTAGATCCTATTTATTGCCTCTTTGGAAATGTCTGGACATGTCTCCCACCTTCAGTTGGTAAGGGTGTCTAAACTTTAGATGCAGTACCATGTTTAGGTACCATTGATACCTTCATTAATAAAAAGGGAGGAAAGCATGCTGCTCAACAACCATTCAACACTGAATATAAAATTGGTGAGATATGTATTGTTTTGAATTATCCATGTTTTCACATTTTCCAGGTTTGGTTCGGTTTGGTTTATTGAGACAGGGTCTCACTCTGTAGTCTAGGTTGACCTTGAACTCACTATGTAGCCCAGGTTGGCCTCTACCTTGCAGCAATCCTCCTGTCTCGGCCTCCCAAATGCTGGGATTACGGGTGTGTACCACCATGCCTAGCCTAACACCCACTTTCGAAAACTTCTAAACTAGATGTCAGGTTCTTCATTAGCTGCAGTCCTTATATCAGTAAAGTTTTTCAAGAAATTATTCACAGTACTTACTAACAGTGACTCTTGCTGATGAGGCCATGGTTCAGGAATCACATAGATCATCAAACACCACTATGCCACCAGCTCTCTGGAGTTTGTGACCCAGTGCCTGCTATGCAAAGGCTGCTGGTGGTGACGGAGTTAGTGGCCATCTCCCTGGGCAGGACTGCGTTTTGTCGTAGACTAAGCTTATAACTGTACAGATTAGCAAAAAACAGCTGGATGTGGAGGAGTATGCCATAATCCCAGTGCTCTGGGAAGCTGAGGCAGGAGGGTTGCAAAATCAAACTCAGCTAGTGTAATTTAGCAATTTAAATCCTGTTTTCTGCTTGTAATTCCAGAACTTGGGAGGCTGAGGTGGGAGAATTGCTGTGAGTTGAAGGCCATCATGAAATACATATTGAGACCCACTCTAAATAAACAAATAAGTAGCTCAGTACTTTGAGGAATCAGTTAGTTCCCTGTTCCTCTCGTGCACAAAGAAGACCATGCTTTCTGGTTTCTTAGACTGTAGTCCTTATCCCTGAGGGGGCAAAGACCACTGTGGGTGAATATAGTGGTGGCTATTCTTTTTGTCTGTGTGTTTGTGTTTTCATTTAAAAAGTCTTTTAGTGGCTCAGGGGTAGGATGATTGATATATATTTGAATCATTAACTATTTTCTGCAGTTCTTGGGCTGGAAGCCAGGGCTTTGTGCATGCTTTGCTACTGAGGCACCCCTCCCCCCAAGTTACTCATGTATCTCTTCTCTTTGGCCCCTCCTCCACCTCTTTGTTTTTTTTTTTTAGGCTTTTGTGAGAAAGGGTCTCTACATACTTCATACTGACCTTGAGCTCAGGGTCGTCTTCCCTGCACCCGCCCCAGGCTGGAATTACAGGTGTGCACCACCACACCAGGCTCACCCCGCCCACCTCCCTCTGTTCCTGTCTCTCTCTCTCCTTTTTGGCTTGATTAAGCAGTTAGGATATTCTAGCACCGGGGCAATGGGAAAAGTACTGTTTTCCCTAGGTTGTAGTGTGTATGTATCCTCACCCTTTTCTACATTGGCCTTAGCAGCCCTGCCCTCCCCTCTGCTGCTTGTGTTGCAGAGATATCCTGACTAGCGTGCAGCTCGAGTCGTTTGCACAGGGTAGACGAGGTAATGCCTGTAAAAATGTAAGCGCAAGATTGTGAGTTCTATCCCTGGTACCAAAAAAAAAAGTGCTTCTCAAACTATTTCATGCAGCATTTTGTGAAAACTGCACCCTGACCTTCCTAAGACATAGACATTTTATCTTGCTCCCTACCCTCCCAGGTAGACAATACTGCAGCGCCTTCTCAAGACACATCTCCGCAACTTTGAGTAACTTTGTTGGTACTGTCAAGATTGTGGTTGGTCCTCCCTTCTCAAGAGAGACAGACAGGCCATGGGCTCAGACGGCCATTGGGAGCACCTGAGACAGCGCCACTTGCACACTGTCTTCCTCAGCATCTGGAGGGGCCTGGTGGTGGCGCTGCAGGAGCCGAGGAAACCCTGTGATTTTCTAAGTGGAATTTCCCTTCCTCCATTTATCTATCTTATTTATGCATGCTGTCCTCCTAAGGACTGAACCCAGGGGCACTCTACTGCTGAGCTACATCCAGACCCCTTTGTGTGTGTTTGTGTTTTGAAACAGTGTGCCTGAATTGCCAAGACGGGCTCAACCTCCTAAGTTGGGGTTACTGATGTGCACAATCATGTCCATCTCCTTTTCTGGTTGTTTTGTTTTGTTTTGTTTTTTGTTTTGTGTTTTGTGGCACCGGGGATTGAACTCACAACCTTGCGCTTGCCAGGCAGGCACTTAGGCCGCTGAGCTAGATCCCCAGCCACTTTTCTGGTTTTTTATTTTTTGGCCCCTAGAATGGTCTCACTGTGTAGTTTAGGAACTTACTTTGTAGCCCAGGCTGATCTCAAACTCAGGGTGATCCTTGTGCCTCAGCCTCCCGAGGACTGAGATTATAGGCACGCACCACCATGCCTGACTCCTTTTCCTTCTAAAAGTGTTTTTTTCAGTGCTGGGAATTGAAATTGTAGGCTCAAACATGTGCTGACTGTGTCCTATGCCACTGAGCTACTTCCCCAGCCCCTTGTTAGTAACTTTTCAAGCTGTAGGCAGATCCAAGTAAATACTTTTAGTTTTTTGTGTGTGTGCGTGTGGTGCTGTGCTTTGAATCCAGTGCATTGTGCATTCCAGGTAAATCATTCCACCACTGAACTATATCTCCAGCCATCTGATGATGATGATGATGATGATGATGATGATGATGATGATGATGATGATGATATTGTCAATGTCATCTTTTTGAGACAGGGAATTGCTATGCAGTTTGGGCTGGCCTTCATCTCACTTTGTAATGGAGGCTGGCCTCAAACTTACAGTGATCCTTCTTCCTCTACCTCCTGAGTGCTGGGACTACAGGCATGCCCAGCTCTCCAGCCATTTTAAATTTTATTTTGAGATAGGTCTTACTAAGTTATCCAAACCACACTCAACTTCGTGATTTTTTTTGTCTCAGCCTGGCAACTAGCTGGGGATTACAGGCACACCACTTTGCCCATCTTTTTTTTTTTTTTTTTTTTTTTTTTTTTGCGGCACCAGGAATTGAACTCATGACCTCATGCTGGCCAGGCAGGCACTTAGGCCACTGAGCCAAATCCCCAGCCCTTGTCTTTTTGAGACAGGGTCTCACTATGCTATTCAGACTGGCCTTGAGCTTTGTAGCCCAGGCTGGTCTCGAACTCATAGCGATCCTCCTGTCTCAGCCTCCTGAGTGCTGGGATTACAGGTGTGAGCCACCATGCCCAGCTCCCCATCTATTTTTTTGTTAGTATAGATTTTTCCTTAAAGTTACTAAAGTATCACTACTTTATTACCAAAATTAGAAACATAATTGAGTCTATATGAAAAGCCAATTAAATACATTTTTTTGGTTTTTGAGATATGGAGGCTTCCCCAGCCCTTTATTTCAATACAGGGTCTCACTAAATTGCCTATGTTGGGCTCAAACTTGTGATCATCCTGTCTTATCTTCCCAAATCTTTGTCTTGAGAGTGGGCGAGTGAATGTCACAATACAGTCAGTCATGGGTCTAGCCTGGCATTATCTTTCAGGTTCTTACACTTTCCAGGGTAAGTATTGACCTTCATGACTTTGAATAGTTGTGTCTCTGGCTAGGGCTAGACAGAAAAGTGCAGCTAGCATGAGTTGTAAATGGATGCTTGTAGGAATTTGAGTTGCCTTACAGAATCAATCTTTACTTACAAGACTGTTCAATATGTTTAAAAATAAAACAAATTGGTTTTGTGGTTCCTCTCTTTGCTTTTACCTTCAATTAACTTCCCCATTTTGTGATTCTTTTGGTTTTGGTGGTTTACCATGCTCCTAACACCACCAAGATTCATTTACGGAGGCAGGAACTTGGTTGTCTCTGGAGAGTTTTGTGCACCTACATGTTCTGGGAGACTGCTTCTGGGAGTTTGTGTGGAGAGCAGCCCTTTAACAAAGTGATCCTTGAGGCTAAAAGAATTACGCAGCTTTTGGCTTTCTTATAACTGTCCCAAAGCAGGTGCTTAAAATGATTGTTTTGGTGACCTAAAACTCATCCTCATGAGTTTTAGTTCTGCTTTTTGTTGAGACATTTAGGGATAATCAGAGGTGCGGGTGTGGGTGTGAACGAAAGGCCTTTGCACCACACTGCCTCCTAGCCCTTCTCTTGCTCTTTCTTCCTCCTTTGTCTTCTGTTTTTCTTTGTTTATTTCTCCTCTTCCAGGGACTGAAGCACCCCAGGGCCTTTGCGGTATCCCTAACCCTTTCTTAAATTTTGAGACAGTATTGCCAAGGTGTCTAGATTGGGCTTCCAACCTGCAGTTTTCCTGCCTCAGCCTCCTGATTAGCTGGGATTGCAGGCATGTGCTACCTTGTCCTTCTGCCATCTTTTTTTTGAGTCTTTTAGTACTCCGATTATATTGGTTAAGTTGATGCTGCTTTCAAATTAGTTTAGAGATGTTAAATTGAGTTTATCTTTATGGAATTTTGATCTTTAAAAAATGGGAGAGGAAGGCCGGGCATGGTAGCACACATCTGTAATCCCAGCACTTGGGAGGCTGAGGCAGGAGGATTGCTGAAAGTTCGAGGCCAGTCTGTGTTACACAGCGAGTTTTTTTTTTTTCTCCCACCGTGAGTTTAAGGCTAGCTAAAACTATGTAGTGAGACCCTTTCTCAGAAAAACAAAAAACAACCTTTTGCTTTATCTTCTGTCGTGGCAGCAAAGGGGCTTTCCTTTGGAAAAAAAAGCTGCATATCTGGACTTCTGAAAATAGTAGGCCTGGCCCACTTATTTTTCTTTCCTTGGTTTTTTAGAGTGAAGACCTAGTCCAGAGAGGGAGGTCTAAAGCTCCAGGTATGGGCTCCCTGCTGGATGGGTGTGCTCCATGGCCAGCTTTTAACCTTCTTGCATGAGGCCTGCTATGCAAATATGCAGAATTGCTTTCAGAAAGGTGATGACTTCTTTACTAAATTATGGGATATCATTTGCAAAATATCTATACCTGGGAAACCGGAAGTATTTTCTTGCTTGCTTTCGCGACTCTTCCCTCCATAGCTGTCTCCCAAGGCAGGCTTATCTCCACTAGAGGCTGTGTTCTTGGAGGCGGGGGTGGTTGAGGGCAGAGCTCTGCACAGTAGCTCCCGGGAGCTTCTCTGGCTTCCACCTCTAGATAGGAGACTCCCATTGAACTAAAAGACAGACATGAGGATGGAACTTTGTGGATTCTACACAGAAAATGTAACCATCCTTGGAGCCAGAATTTGTTCAACACTAATTTTTAAGTCCACAGTGGTGTTTAAACAGCATATAAACTCAGAACATCCTGCTGTCAAGTTTGAATTACACCAAAGTTCAGAACTGATTTGAAGGGTGGTCAAAACTTGGCATTTGAATTTTTTAGGGGTGGCTTTGTCCAAGGGAGACTCTGGGTTTATACTTTTGCCAAGAAGACCAATCACAGCAGAGAATCTTCTGCTAATCCTTATCTTTGGCGCTGATTGTGGGAGGAGATAAAAATGATCAAGGATGGAAAGAAGAAATGGAAAACTTATTTTCAAAATAGGTTTGAGGTGCTGTAATCCCAGTACTCTGGAGGCTGAGGCAGGAGGATCTCTGATTTTGAGACCAGCCTGAACTACATAGCAAGACCCTGTCTCAAAAACAATAACAAAACTGTTTTTCCTTCCCTCAGCCTTATCATAGTCTTCTCAGTGCCATGTGATAGTTTCACATGTGAAGCAACTTATACATGAGTAACTAAACCCATTGCTTCTTTTCTTGCAGTGGTTTTAAATTTTGGAATAGGTTTTTACAGTATTTTAATTCATCCTTATTTTACCCCCTACCATATTCCAAAATTTCTGTATTGTTTTAGACTTGTAAGCTAAGATCTTAAGAGTTTGTTTAAGTACTTCTTAACTTTTTTTTTTTTTTTACAATAACAGCAACCCAACAAAAGCCTCCACAAAGTGTAGAATACTATGGAGGGAGTTGCCAGTTTGAGCCAGCATATGATTATCTTATTATCATTATTCTGAGATGGGTTTTGATGTGTTCCCCCGGCTGGCCTTGAACTTAAAGATCTCTCAATCAGTGTCCTGACTATTCTGGGAAAGGCACTCAAATTTTAAAGTAAAATTCAAATCCCTGAAGGATTATAAGCTAAAATAGGTTTCTCTAGTTGGTTGGTTTTGTTTTATTTGTTTATTTATTTTTTGGTACTGGGAATCAAACTCGGGACCTTACGCTTGCCCAACAGGCGCTGGGCTGCTGAGTTATCTCCCCAGCCCTAGTTGGTTAGTTTTAAAGGGATATCAGTTGCTTACTTTTTTTCTGTATCCCTTATATTATTTCATTGATAGCAGCTGAGTCTCCGTAGTAAGATTGGGACTGTCCCAGGATTATATTCTAAGGTTATGACTGTTCTCTAGATGTTTGTACTTTTAGTTTCCTTAATTAAAACTGATGGCGATTTTCCATGACACATGCGTATGTTTTTATAATTTAGTGTTAGTCACTAACACTAGAAGCAGGCTTCATGTTATTACCCTTTCAGATACACTTAGCTTGTGGGGTAGACATGCAACATGGTTCATTGTCACACCAGTCGGGACAGAGGTTTGCAGATGCCACATGCAGGTCCTTTTGCTCAACTGTGCTTCACCTTAGGCTAAAAGATGCTGTACATTTCTAGCACTTCTCCCTTCTAACCCATTTTTACATTATCCACTGAAGTTTTTCCATTCCTCAATTAGTAAGGCGCACTATTTTTTTTTAATTGCATATGTCTGTTTTTGGTGTGTGTGTATATATATTCTGTGCAACATGGGTTTTAGTTTATTGTTCTGTGGTAACCCAGGGCCTTGTGTGTGTGCAAGGCAAGAACTCTACCACTGAGCCGCATCCCTAGCCCTGCACAATTTTCTTGAGTGTTTCTCTTATCTGTATTGAACAGTTTTAACTATTTTAGATTCTTTTTTTGTTTTTTTTCCTCCCCTCTCTTTTTGAGACAGGGTCTCACTATGCAGTGCAGGCTGGCCATGCACTCACTTTGTAGCCCAGGCTGGTCTCAGACTTGAAACGATCGTCCTGCCTCAGCCTCGAGAGTGCTGGGCATGTGCCATTGCACCCAGTGTTGTTTAGGCTTGCTGTCAGGCTGCTTGTTCCTGCCCTCATAATCAGGCTTTCACTTATTGCCCTTAAAAAAAAGCCAAACAAAATTGAGGCAGGCAACCATTGAAAGTAGAGCAAACCACAGAAGCAAATTCAGAGTGAAGGAACAGGAAGTAAAAAGACTGAGGAAAAATTAAAGCCTTCTTTTGCAGCAAATCATAACCACCCCTACTATCTCTTTCTATTTCTACTGTGTCCTTTGTGGAAAAAGTCTGGAATGAGTGCCTAATTAAGAAATTTTTAAAAAAAAATGATGTGTAGCTTTCTGCGAATAACTGACTTTTAAGTGTACTTTTTAATTTCCCTTAATATCTGTGTTTTTGTGTTCCCTTAATTCTTTTTATCACTTAACTTTTCCTAAAATTGAGTGACTCGTGATTAATTTCTGTGCTTTCTTTCCCACAAGCATGTTGAATTTGATTATACAGAGATTAACTCTTTAGTACTGCTAAAGAGGTGCGCTCTCCATCATGTCACAACATCTCCATCTTACAGGTTTTTAAAGCACTGTTGCTTTGTAAATAGCAAAACGGATTTTAGTAGCAGTGTAAACACAGAATTTGTATGACCTCGACTCTGCTTTCTTATAAATAAAAGTTCTGTGGCTGGGAAAAAATGATTTTAAAACTTAAAATCAGTGCTTCTCAAGCTGCAGCTTGGTGAAAATTAGCGTAAGGTGCACACATCCTTCCCAGGGCCTTGTGACTCAGTCAGTTTCCCATGCTAAGTACTCGTTTATTTACAAATGTGACTCTGGTTCAAACAGAAGCATAATTAGAATTCATGTATAGTAAGTGGAATTACTTGAGCTTTGGTGATCCCGTTTGTATGTGTGTATCTGTTTAAGCAGGGTCTCCTGTGCAATTCAGGTTGGTCTCCGACTGCCTCAGCCTCCTGAGTGCTGGGATTGCAGGCGTGTGCCACCACGCCCAGCTTGGCCTCACTTTTAAAGGCGTACTTGCGCTTAACTTTTCAGTTAGGCAAGCCTAATGATAAACATGGAAAGAAGGCCTGTGAAGTTTGGGAACCTGCAGAGATGAAGTTTTAGAGTCACTGCCTAAATATTGAAATGCCACAATTTTGTCATTTAGAGGGATGTGGAGCTAAATTGAGAATGGGAGCACACATCTGTCTTGACTGCTGAGTATACCCATCCCTACTGCTCTCCCGGAATAGAATTTTTATTTATGCACTTGGTAGTCTTGATTTTGGAGTATCCTCCTTGCTCCCCTTTTTGGCGATCAAACCAAGACTTTCCCCAAGTTCCAGCTCAGGTCTTAGCATTGTTTGTTCGTTTGTTTGTTTGTTTGTTTTTGGTACCAGGAATTGAATTCACGACCTGGAGCTTATCAGCCAGGCAATGTTCCACTGAGCTATATGCCTGGCCTTAGCATAGTTTAGAGAAGGAAAGAGAAATTCAAGAGACTTGGCCTGCAGCTTTCTCCCTTCTACATGTTTTAGAGTTGGTCCTTAATGGGCTTACTTCATTTTATTATCACTGTGCTGGCTTTTGACATTTGTTTCTTAGAGGACTGAAAGTTAGAGGACTGAAAGAGATTATTTCCTAGTATACTGTCTAGAAAGAGACAGAATACCACTATTCCCTTTTTGTTTTCTGGCAAGTTAGTATTCAGAGTTAATGAAGAAATTTTGTGTATGCCACCTAATGAATGTTACTGAATGAAAAGATTTTTTAAAATTGGAGATTGAAGGCAGCACATTATGTGTGCTTAACAAGTGATCTACCACTTAGCTTCATTGCCAGTTCTTTTTAAAATTTTATTTTGAGAGCCAGCTGTGCTAAGCTACCCAGGCTGGCCTTGAACTTTCGATGCTCCCACGTCATATCTCAGTAGCTGGGATTACCAATGTGCCATCACCCCCAGCTGAACAAAGGATTTGTAACATATGCCCAATTAGTGTCCTTTATGCTCAGCACCTTTGGGAAGCAGGGTCCTCTTGCAGGGAGGTAGTTGTGTGTGAGCAGCAAGTTTCTCCTGGCCACTTTTCAAGCAGTTTGCTGCTAGCCTGCATTTGATGTCCTTCCCCCTCCTGCTTACGTGACTGTTCTGAGCTTAGTTTTCACCCAAATACTGTGCTCATGGCTGCCTTTGGAGCTCAGAA
Organism: Cuniculus paca; assembly: GCA_004365215.1. Lineage (NCBI taxonomy): Eukaryota > Metazoa > Chordata > Mammalia > Rodentia > Cuniculidae > Cuniculus > Cuniculus paca. The sequence goes on from RJWT010013848.1 coordinate 11,389, forward strand.
ACTTAAATTTAAAATCACGGCCAGAAATCCAGAAGGTTAAAAACATGTTCAAGACCACACAAAGTGACTTTCCCTTCCCCATCCCCCTCTTTCAAGTAGTCGTAGGCTTTGAGGAACTTGGAAAACTGATTTGCAGGGAGGAGTTCAGAGATGTGAAACAAGTTTATGTTTCTTCTGCTCTGTTGGCCACTGCTATCTTCATGGATCTGACACTATTTATCTGACAGTGCACTTAGTACTGCTTCGCCAGGGAAAATCACACAAAACAAGCCTGGCGCATCAGCACTTTCATTGTGTGCTGGCTGAGCCTCCCTTCACATGGTCACAGCCCCGCTTTAATCAGTCCTCCCCTTCCCTGCCCCTTCCCCAGACCTGCCTCTTTCTGCAGCGCTTACTGCTGGTTTCCCTGAGCTCCTGTTTCCACTTTGTGTTTTTTGTGGAGCCCAGGAAGCTAAAGCTGAGTATATTTGTGGATGAGACAAGTACAGCAAGTTAATGTCATTGGCTTCTGAAGGGGACAGTGAGGTGATGGCCGCGTTTAAGTTGGATTTCCTTCCAGAAATGATGGTGGAGCATTGCTCTTTGAATTCCAGTCCTGTGTAAGTATTTTTGTTGTCTTAATTTTTTTTATCATAAGTAGAGGAACTGGGGTTTTTTTTGTTGCTGTTACTTGATAAAACTCGATCCTTCCCTTAAAAGAGGGATGAAAAGGGGGAAAAATTGTGTAAGAAAGTCAAAGTCTGATTTCTCTCATGCTGTTATTTTCTGTTTTTTAGTCTGATTCTGTCTTAACTGCTTATGTCCTCCAGGCTCTCAGTAAGTTTTTGCACAAGGTCGCACTCAATGTGTGACCAGCCACAGCAGCAGCCCAGTGTGCTGCTCGGGCCCTGTATGGGGGCGTGCTTTTCCATGTTGCTTTGGTTGGACATGCAGTTTTAAGTAAACTTGCAGGAATAAAGTATCTTATTTTATTACCACTTTTAATTATCACATTCTTAAACTGTCACAGAGAAGATTGGTAGTTATGATGTTTTCTGTATTGACATGTAAAGTATAATTCTGTACATCGATCCCCACCCCCAATCTAATTGAAAATGCAGTTTGGCACAATTTCAGAAATGTCAGACGTCACCCATCCTCTGAGAAAAGAAAAATTGGATCAATCTTGATCTGCAGTTTGTGGGAAGGAGAAACCCTGTTGACTTGTAACATTGTGCAAAACTGTATTGTACTCAGCTAAATGTCAGCCTGGGCCTGAGGTCCAGCTAATGGAGCCTGGATTCTGGACTTGGTGGAAGACCCATTTCCAACGCTTCATGTCAGAATCTGAATTCTCTCTTATTTCAGCTACTTTAACCAGACTTCCTTGGTGCCACCCATTTTAACCAGGTTTGGAAGACTGCTTCTCAAGCAGACAAACCTAAGGTTGTTATTCAGAGCCATGGAGCCAGGGATCTAGCACAGTGGCACAGCGCCTGCCTGGCAAGCGAGGTCCTGAGTTCAGTTCCCGGTACCAAAACAAAGCCAAGATACTGTATTAAATGGTAGAATATGTCCTGGATAACGGGTGTTGCAGTACAAGTCTTTGAGGTTAGGCCTCTCCGTGTGCAGGTCAGTCTGGCCCTTGATTAAATGTAACAAGTGAGGGATGGTGGAGGCCTCAAGTCAGTCATCTTGCTCTTTCAAAATGGACCCTGTGCTTTCTATGTAGCCTCCAAAAGAAATGTAATTTAGATAAGCCTTTGTGATGGATCTTTACTGCTGTTAAATGATTAGCATTTTGTTTTGCAGTAGTGAAGATAAATAACATTTTAGTATAATAAATAACTTTAGTACAGATAACTACATTTATTTATTTATTTTTTGTGGCACCGGGGATTGAACTCAAAACCCTGTGCTTGCCAGGCAGGCGCTTAGGCCACTGAGCTAGATCCCTGGCCCTTGTGTTTTTGAAATAGGGTCTCACTATGCCATTCAGGCTGGCCTTGAGCTCACTTTATAGCCCAGGCTGGTCTCGTACTCACAACAAACCTCCTGTCTCAGCCTCCCGACCCCAGTGTGAGCCACCACGCCTGGCTTCAGTACAGGTCACTTTAAATAATTAAATAATTGTAGTATAGTAAATAACATCTTAGTAGTAGTTACCAGGTGAAATTACAATAGGTATCATCATAAGGACTTAGTGCATAAACCGGATATGGGGTGCCAACCTGTAACCACAACACTTTGGGAGGCTAAGGCAAGGTGACTGTAAATTCAAGCCCAGCCTGGGCAATTTACAGACTTAATGAAATCCTGTCTCAAAATAAAAAAGTTAAAAAAGGGGATAGGGATGTGGCTCAGTGTGAAGACTCAGTACCACCCAAAAAAGAGTACACAATAATAAAGGATTAGGGCTTTGTGATGCAAATTAGTTTTGCATTGCACCGTTTTTTCTTGCTGTGCCTTGACACTAACCAGTGTTCAACCCTTAGAAACAGTGCTTTTCTTAGCCTGTTTTATCATCTTTTTGGGTTTTTGAGACAAGGTTTCTTTGTGTAGACCAGGCTGGCTTTGAACTCTAGCGCTGCCTTGGCACCCCTCCCCCACAAGTGCAGGAACTAGAGGCATGTGCTGCCACACCTGGCTGGCTTGGTTTTTCTTCTTATTTTTGTTTTTTATTCTTATTTTTTTAACTCATGGCAATCCTCCTGGCTCCGTCTCCCAAATGCTGGGATTACAGGCGTGTACCACCACACCTGGCTGTTCTGTCATCTTTTAAGAGGTTGGACTAATCCACTATTTCATGAAGTCTGGACAGTAACATGAACACCACCTGGCACTTAAAACCCAAAGAATTTATATGCTAGAGTATGAGGCTGTTCTCTTGCGCACTCAAGTTTATCTTTAATGCAGGTATTCAGAGTTAATCAGAGCTTGGGATGTTGTATCATTTTTTTTCCAAGTGCACTTGGATCTATTGTAGTCATCCATTTTCACCAAAACTTTGAGCATGGGCTATTTCCCCTCCATTCCAGATAAAAATCCCAGTTGACAGAGGCCATGTGTTTCCTGAGTTAGTGGTGTCACCCTGTGGCCCAGCATACAAGTTTAGTATACCTTCTTTTTATTTCTGAGTGAGTTGTAATTATCCACGTCACAGGTTGTTGGGCCTACTCCAAGGGTACAGTGCGCATCACCACAAAGACTGGCGGGGGGGGGGAGGAAAGGTGGTGTGCATGTGGTGCTAGGGTGGGTAATTGGCAAGTGAGGTACCACAGAGCTATGGCCCAGCCTCAGAAAGTTCTTGAGAATGGTGTATGATTGCCACTTCTTGGATTTTTAATCCTATGTTAGCAAGAGACCATATCAGTAGTTTTCTCACTAAAGTGATTTGCCTAGGAATTGACCTAACAGTGCATGGTATTTCTAAATTTCTTTATATCAGAGAAGAAATGGTGAAAGAACTGTGAAGTTCTTGGGGACATGGGCCCTGTTCTTGCTTGGAATCAGTGTCCTTGATTCTACTTTGGTTGTCCTTAAGCGTGCACTGGTTACCCTTACTTCACTTGGACCCTAGCAGATGTGTTTTCTCTGAGGCTGTGTTTCAGGCCTTTTGCTTGAAGGGGTGTTCATGTGCGCCTCTTCCTCCAGTCTCTATCTGTCTCCCAATGTCATTTGAACTCTGTGACTTTATTCTAGAAACTACTTATCAAACACTGCTGAATAGAGGCTGCCTCACAAATTTGTTTCCCAGATCGCACAGCCCAAGAGTTCCAGTAACTTCTCCCTTGCCTCCTTGGAGTTTAGCTGAACCCCTCCAGACCTAATGGATCCTGACCCCAAATTGCTCAGCCCTGGCTGAGTTAATCTTAGGAGCTAGTTTTGAACTAGTCCTAGGAACTAGTTTATGAAAAAACATTCCCCACCTTATTTCATTAGATTATTGCCAAGTATCTTTTAAAAGGCAAATGGGATCGGTCTTTTATTTTCAGATCTTGGAATAAAGTCCAAGCCTGTCTTTTTGTGTCATGGTTGGGTTTTTCCAATCTTTCTCTCATTCTCTTTCTCTCTGTCTTTCTCTCTTTCTCTTTCTCTCTTTTTTTCTCTTTCTCTCTCTCTCATATGCTGGATTGAACTCAGGACTTTGTGCATGCCAGGCAAGCACCCTACCACTGAGCTACAGACCCAGCCCCATCCCCTTTTTATTCTTGTTAGCTTTGTACAGGTTTTTTGTTGTTTTGTTTGGGTTAAGACCACCTTAAAATCACTTTGTAGCCCAGGCTGGCCTGAACTCACAGCAGTCCTGCCTCAGCCTCTCAGGTGCTGGGATTACGGGTGTGAGCCACCAGGCCCAGCAGCTTTGTAGTATTTTTTCCCTTCCATTTCCCCCCTGATTTTCTGTTGTGCTTTCTCAAGTACACTTTCTGCTCTCCTTTTTTTTTTTTCCCCACTGGGGATTGAACTCACAACCTCATACTTGCCAGGCAGGCACTTACACCGCTGAGCCAAATCCCCAGCCCACACTTTCTGCCCTTCTGAGGTTATCTCCCCACCTTAAACATTCATGATCCCTGGTGTTCATTCCCCCATGCCACATGGTGCTTGTCCCAGCCGACTGGTCCAGTCAGCTTCAGTTCCAGCACACACCTCCCCTCCTCTGGATAGAGTAAAGCCATAGTAGTCATGGCTCCCACAGAGTGTGGACACATGTGCAGGATGTGTGGGACATTGCAGTTGGGTTCCTGTGCTCGTCCAGTGCCATTTTCCCCAGATCAGGGATTGCTCAGTCTGTTACACAATTATGGGACACATAGGGTCTGGAACCATAGTAAAAACTTGGGTAGTAGGGTTTGTTTGTTTGTTTGTTTGTTTGTTTTTTGTTTTGGTGATTGGAGATGATTGCAGATGTGAGATCTCCAGATATTTCCTCCAAACCTCAGAAGGCTGGAAATCTTCCGAAGCAGATTGATTGTTGGCTGGTAGCTTTAGAATCTAATATGACATCCCACATGGCAGGAGGTTTGCCTTACCCAGTGAAAATTCTCAGAGCCTAGACTTACTCTATCTTGTTCTCACAAGAGAACAACTGTGGTAAGTAACTCAGGCCTGGGTTTCTGGCCCTTTTCATTCTCATACACGTCGGTTCCCTTTTCCCATGGCCCAGCATGTGAGCAGGAGTTTGGTGAGGGTGAGTGGTGGCTGAATTCAGAGTGCGGCGTGTGCTTCTGCCTGCCTGGCAAGTGGGTATATTGAACGTTTTCTGTTTGTGTAATGGGCAGAGGGAAGCCAACAGGTATGAAAAAGGAGAGAATGATAAAAGGGATAAGTCTTTCCCCTTACTACTGAGGATTGAACCCAGGCCCTTCATACTGAGCTGCTTCCTCAGTCCTTTTTATTTTTATTTAGAGGTGGGGTATCTCAAAGTTACCAAGTTGCCCAGGCAAGGCTTGAATTTGCAGTCTTTGTACCTCAGCTTCCTAGAGTGCTGAGATTACAGGCATGAGCTACCACAGCCAGCTCAGAAATGGTTATTAAACAGAAATGAAAGTCTTGTTTGCCAGTGCATTTGGCTGGAAGGAACAGATATCAGATACTCACTGAAGCTAGCATATACCCAGGTGTTTCGTAGGGATACCTGTGAACTAGACTGTGATGGTCATCACAGTTCCACAGCTGAAAGACCTCGAAGCTATCTCCCCAGGACCCCCGTGGTGCTCGTTTCTGCATGTTCTACACTTTGCCGCCATCCCTTCCATCCTGTCTGATGATATGCAGTTCACATACTGTGAAAGATAACGCTTAAGTGCACAATTTAGTGGTTTTTAAGTAGATTCACATAATTCTGTAATCGTTAGCACTAGTTCTAGGACATTTTCATCACCCCAGAAAGAAACACTGTGCCTATTAGCACCTTCTTGGCCCCATTCTTGGGCAATTGCTAACTAATATTCTTTGTATACATTTGCCTGTTTTTGACACTACATGTAAATGAAGTCATATAATATGTTCTAGTTGCTCCGTAATTGCTTCTGCTGCTGGAGGCATAGACATAAAGAGGTGGGTGCATGCCGCGCCTTTCCCCTAATATTTTTGTCACTATCCCTTCTCTTCCCTTCATTGTTACCGTGCCTGATGTTCCTCTCTCCCATCCCACTCCCAAGTAGACTGGCAGAATTGCTACACAAGATGAGCGTTCCTTAGTCTCTCAGGAGGACAGGGATGCTATGGCTGTATCTCAAGGGAGCTGCTGAGTTTACTGGTTCTTGCATGACATAATGAATGCTCATAGCTGGCTGTGGTGGTACATGCTTGTAATCCTAATGCTCTGGGAAACTGAGGCAGGAGGGTGACGAGTTTAACCCCAGCCTGGGCAACTTGGTGAGCCCCTGTTTCAAAATACAAAATGGGCTGGGCATGGTGATGTAGTCTGTGATCCCAGTATGGGAGGCTGAGGCAGGAGGACTGCCATGAGTTCAAGGCCAACCTGAGGTATATAGTGAGTGTAAGGTCAGTCTGTACTACAGAGCAATATGCTGTCTCAAAATAATAAAAGTGCTGGGGTATAGCTCAGTACAAAGACCTTGAGTTCAGTCTCAGTATTAGAAAAACAAATCACTTACTCTGCATAGCATTCTTTCAGGTGAGGAGTAGGCACAAACTTGAGAATGTATCTTTTTTGTTTTTGTTTTTGTTTTTCCAGCACCAGGGATTGAACTCAGGACCTTGCGCTTGCCAGGCAGGCACTTAGGCCACTGAGCTAGATCCCCAGCCCTGGTGTTTTTGAGACAGGGTCTCACTATGCCGCTCAGGCTGGCCTTGAGCTCACTTTGTAGCCCAGGCTGGTCTTGAACTCACAACGATCCACCTGTCTCAGCCTCCCGAGTGCTGGGATTACAGGCGTGAGCCACCACGCCCGGCTTGGCCCTGGTGTTTTTGAGACAGGGTCTCACTATGCTGTTCAGGCTGGCCTTGAGCTCACTTTGTAGCCCAGGCTGGTCTCGAACTCACAACGATCCGCCTGTCTCAGCCTCCAGAGTGCTGGGATTACAGGCGTGAGCCATCACGCCCGGCTCCAAGAATGTATCTGTTGATGAACAGAATGAGTGATTCGAGATCCTTGGCATATTACACCAGGTGTTATCTCCAGGAACATTTCAGGCAGTGGTCACTTTGAACCCTAAGGGAGGCGTACACACTGGAACCATGTTGGGAGAGGAGAGAAGAGCACTGTTGCTCATTTTTGCACACAACAGCAGTTGAGAAAGTGGGTGACCACTTGACATGTATACAGGCAGATGAGTGGCTGTTTTTCTCTTTCTTCTTTCCCACCTGACATTCCCCCTTCATTTTGAACTGCTTTGGGGTGGGGGGTAAGATAGGGTTTCACTGTGTAGTTCAGGCTGACCTTGAACTTCGTTATGTAGCCAGGCAGGCCTCAAACTGATCCTCCTGCCTCAGCCCTCCTGAGTGCTGGGATTATAGACGTGTGCCCGGCTAAACTGTTTTCATGAGCTCCAAGGAAAGCCCCATGTTCTTACCCCCAGTGTACAGCGTGTGTGCCAGTGCTGACCTAATTAAGTGCATGCCAGTGTTTCCTGGAAGAAGGAAGCAGTCAGTGAACTCCAGCCACAGAATTTTTCTATGGGATTTGACCCTGCTGAAGAATTTACTGCATTTGGCCATGCATCTCAGGCCTTGTCTGTCAGCCCCTTAGTCAGAGACAGTAAAAATGACTTTTAAAAAAAAAAAAGTAAGCTTAGATTGCATGCTTATGATTAGATTGATCATGGCTAACATGGTTCTAACCAATTTCTGTAAACCATTTCTCTGTGTTAGATTTGAAGACTGCCTTGCTCCTTGGGCACTGCTCTAGGGGATTCTGCAGGCTACTGAATTGGCAGGCGAGGGTAAGGGGCCACGGGCTAGGTGGACTTAGAAACAGGGAAGGCCTTGGAGAATAGAAGAGGGAGCAGGGACCATTATCTTGTTTCCAGGTTTCTACTGGCTTGGGCTATACTAGAGGCCACATGTATTGACTGTGCTTTTGCTTTTGCACTAAATGATAACACAGAAAGGTTAGAAATGGCACACAGATCCAGAGGGAAGGGACAAGCCAGGAGCAGTTGGCAGTGTAGTACAAATCAATAAGCCTGTGCTTCATTCCAGAAAGAACTCTTCACTTCCTTGTCATTGAAACATATCTGAACACCATTGGGGTTCTGATTCCCTCTCTTCCCTAAGAAATAGGATGAAAAGTTACCACCATTTTAGTAAAATGTTTCTAAAATTGGTAATTAAATTTGCTGGGGGCAGGTTGTAGGGAGTGACATCCTTTGTTTCATTAATTGAAGGACTTTTGTCATTGCCACTGTGGCAGCCTTGCTTCTGTTGGGACATTAAATTTCTTAATCTGGTCTGGTGGTGTCTGGAATCCCAGCACTCAGGAGGATCCCAAGTTCAAGCCCAGCCTGAAAAATTTGGTGAGACTCTTGTCTCAAAGAAGTAAGACGAGACTAAGTTTCTAATACAATGACGTGTTTTTGCAGTGCCTCCCAGACATGATTAACAGTACATTCTATAACACTTTTTAAAGGAGAGTAACTGACCCTGTAGTGATCAAATAATCCTAGAAAATAGTACTTACTCTTCAATTTGAGAATACTCTCCATGTACAACACTCATTCAGGTAGGATTAATTTACAAGGAACTGTTGTAACCATTGAAAAGAAATTCCTCCCACAGTTGGCTGATAATTTTGAACCAAGCAGTGTACTAGGTATGATTATGCAAATGAACAAGAGAAGGGATACAGCTAGAAGATGCTAAAAGGTGTTGACTAAGAGAAAGAAATTTAGTACTGTTTGAATTCTAGGCAGAATATGGGTATCTTTCACAGGTGTAAAGAGAAGAGTTGGTCTATAATCGTTCTGTCTTACAACTTCCAATATTTAGTTTGTGTACCAGGTGTGCACATGGGTAGTCCCAACGCAGGGGAGGCTAAGGCTGGAGGAGCGCACTATGAGTTCAATGCCAGCCCAGGGTACATAATGAGTTCAAGTCCAGCCAGCGCTACAAAGTAAGATCCTGTCTCAAAAACAAAACAAATTTGGTTTGTGTTAGATTCTACGAAAGTGTTGTGAAAGTACCCTTTATGAGTGTTCAGTTATGGAAGATTAAAGAATGTATTTTTTTTTTTGAGATTTAGTGGAAGATTAAAGAATGTATTTTTTTTTTTTGAGATTTAGGAATTTTAAAAATAGAGGTCGAACTGGTTTTGTAGATTCAACAAGGTTTTGTTGTTGGGGTTTTTGTTTGTTTTTTGTTTTATTTTATTTTGTTTTTGAGACAAGGTCTCACTCAGTAGTTCAGGCTGTCCTTGAACTCAGTACGTACCCCAGGCTCACCTCACTCTTGGCAATCCTCCTGCCTCAGCCTCCCAAATGCTGGGATTACAGGCATGCATGCCTGGCCCAGCATTCTTTTTTTTTTTTTTTAATTTTAAAGAGAATAGGACAAAACAAAACAAAACAACGAAAAAAGCGAAAGAACACAGTATAGAGTCAAACATAATATAGCCTTTCAAAACAGAACACTGCAAGCTCTACAGGTTTTCAAGACATAACAGGAGATTAACAATGGTTACCCTTGGCCCAGCATTCTTAAGAATCTTAAAAAATTATTTGGAAGATACTGAGAAAATTGGTATTTTTATGATTAACTTAGAACCTGGAAGATTTAACTGGGCATGGTGCCACACACCTGTAATATCAGCGCTTGGGAGGCTGAGGCAGGAGGATTGCTGTGAGTTCAAGGCCAGCCTAGGCTACACAGTGAGACCCTGTCTTAAAAAAAAAAAACCTGGAAGATTTGAATATAATGCTACGGATTCTGTGTTAAGCAACAGATACTAGAAGGTGAACTAGTCCTGTTCTTTTTGGAATTTAAATTGTTAATGGTTTAGATAAATATTTAGAGTAAGATTTCTAAACAGCAACAGGAAGATTGAAATTAATGCTATCTTCTGGGTGTAGGCATTCATAGGGCAGACTCTCCCTACGTTCTTGGCAATGGCAGAGATAAGAGTGAAGATACTAAGGAAGCATTACAGTTTGATGTAATAGGACTGAGGGAATTTGTGGA
>RJWT010013849.1:0-21451 GCA_004365215.1 Cuniculus paca
GATTTATTCACTAAGTAGCTGCCTTTTCTTAAAAGGATGGTTCTTTCAATCCTGTGCCAGGTTTCATTTCTTGATTTAAAAATGATAAGCAGTCACACACAAAAAATATTTGTGAAGTCCTGTGTAATATTCTTAAAGCCTTTATCTTTCACAAAACTGGGGCATAACACTAGAACTTAGTTATAAAGCTGGACAAATCAATCCTTTTCAATGGAAAAGGAATACAATAGAAATTCTTCTTTCCCCTGATGTCTTTAAGAATATGTAATGTGAATTCTATCATCTGGCATGGCAGGTACATTCTTACCTGGTGTCATTGAATAACAGAGCAGTTGCTGGTATCTGTTGATCAATTATTTTGTGACAATCATTATGCTAAAAACTCTTTACAGAATGTCATTCAATCTTTACCTAAGTCCTAGAATCATATACTATTTGCTATGACTCATACCTAGATGCTCCCCCAAAACCTCATGGACTCATAAGTTGCTGGATCTAAGGTGTGTGACACTGGGATTAAGGGTGTATGATATCAAGTTAGCTCAATGATGGAAATTAGCATAGTTCTGCATGGCATCACCCAGAAGGCAGGTTTTTTGCTTGTAGCTGCTGCTTGCTGCTTCACTGGTTCTGCTGCCTTCTGCCTGCCACACCATGAACTATTTCCTCTTTGTGATGCCCCTCTGCCATGCCAACCTGCCTTGGAGCCAGCTGACTATGACTAAAACCTCTACACACTGAACCAAATAAATCCTGCCTCTTTGATTCATGCATATGCAGTATTTTGTCTCAGCCAAGAAAAAAGTAACTAAGACACTATCATCCTCAAAGACTGAGAAATGCAAATTAGAAAATTCAGGCCCTTTCATCATTCTCTTGGCTAACAAGTCTGAATCCAGATTTCATTTGACCATGGAGTCTCTCATCAATAGCACACTGCCAACATTCTACTACTCACAAGACAGGAGCAACAATCCTGACTTTATTACCTCCTGATTTTTGACTCCTTAATGAACGCTTATTTTTACGAAATTCATAAAATTTATAGCCAACTTTTTCCTTTTAACATTTTAGCATTTATTGTTGAAAGGGTAGCAGACATATCATAACACTTATTCTTAAAAGATCAAAATTTGCAAGGTGGAACCTATAGTCGCTCAGGAGGTTATATCATGTTTCAGGAGGTTATATCATATTAATGCAGTTTGTGATTCACTCTTTTGAAGAAACAGACAAATCAGTCTCTAGCATCTCTCATGCCTTGGCCTGAATTATAAAGATTATTTTCTGTAGACCTAAGAAAGGAGGTATTAGAGCTTTAATATGAGTTGTCTTCCAAAGATGCAATACTAAGCAGTTTTCAGAGGTGGGATCTGGAAGCATTAACCTCATGTGACATGTTTATAAACTGAATGGTGTAACCATGGGAAGGTGGAGCCCAGAGGAAGGAAGGAAGTCAGTGGGGTGTGTCTTTGAAGGGATCTCTTGTCCCCTAGGCTTCCTCCCATTCTGACTCTCTGTTCTTCTGCTTTTTGGCAGCCACAGGCAGCAATTTGCTCTTTCACACCCTTCTGCCTCAGCTCACCCCAAAGTCTTGGAGCAGGTGACCATAGACTGAAACCTCTATATCTATGGAACTACATAAATCTTTTCTTTTTAAAATAGACTCTTTCAGGTATTTTGTCATAATAACAGAAATATGACTATCTTGGTTACTTTTCTCATTTCTGAAACAAAATATACAGCGCCCAAAGTTAAAGTTAAAAAAGTTTATTTTGGCTCACAGTTGGGAGAGGTTTCAGTCCACAGTTAGCTGGTTCCAAGCCAGAGTGGTGTAGCAGAGGGGAACTGCAGAGGAAAAACAGTTTGAGGTGGGAAGAAGGCAGGAGGGCACAAAGCAGCAAAGTAGAAAGGAAGTAGCAGCAGCACCAGCCTGATTCTCCCTTTTATCTCTTCTAGGCTACCCACATTTTCGGTAGTGCCACTCACAACCAAGGTGGACCTTCCCATTATCCACACCCAGAGCTACGCCAAACCAATCTTTAGGCTAATTTAGTAGTCACACATGATTCATCCCAGCATTAAATACTTAATCCCAGCATCACACACCCTAGATGCAACCACCTCTGAAAAGCCCCACTTATGTCAATCTGAAGTTTTGGGCAGACATCTAGACACAAGGCATAACAGTGGCTAACACAGGAGAATAACAAAATGAATGAATGGATGAATAAATGAATGAATGAATGACTGAATAGAAGCAAAACATATCCGTATTTCTAACAATGTCTTTGCACAAATTAGTCTGAGAGGCCACTCTACATTTCATTTTCTGAGCAGCAACCTCTTCTGTTGTCAACAGAAGACAAAACTGAAATGCACACCAAGGAAATGAACTTTAGTTTTAGAAATATCTTTTATAGAATCTTCCTGGCTATATTTCTACCAAGTGATTTATAAATTATTTTCATAGCACAGGTTTTCAAATAATACTTATGTTTCTAGCACTTCTTAGCAAGTTAAATTACCAGAAAGACAGGAAGGTAACCTGTGTTTGCATCTGTGAGAAAGACACAATTGATTTTAGGTGTCTCAAAATCAATATACATTGTGTATGTTAATAAACAAAGCATGTTAATATTTCTCAGAAACTGTGTGTAGAATTTTGAACATATGCGATACTTGTGTCCTAATATTGTCAGTTTTGAAAAAACATGAATGTTAATCTCCTGATTTTCTTTTAGTCACATTCTGTAGAATCTTCCTTTCAACAATTGGAAGCACACTGGTTATGAAAATGCACATGTCAGTTTAAGCGAAAAGTGTAGTCTTATTCAGATTAAACCCCTTCCCTCTGTTTGGCTCAGGAAGTGGTCCTGAGGACAAGGCTAGTCTGCTTTTCCTTTGTCCTCCACTTTGATGTTGAATCCTCTCTTTGGTACTAACTAGCTTGTCTTTGATTCAGCACCATGTGCATTTATGAAGAACCTTGTTTAGGCTAGTATTAGGGATGTAGAAATTCAGTAAACTATCTCTTATGCTAAAATAATCACAGTAGAGAGGGAAACAAAGACAATAAAATAATTGAATTATAATGCCACTTGATAAGAGTGACAATGATGGGTAAAACAATAATGAATATGGAAGTCATTGCTCAGAATGGATTTCACAGAGGAAGAGTTGGAGGTGAGCTTTTACGTCTCCTCTAAATAACAGGTAGAGAAAAAGCATTCTGGAAATAAATGGTGGAATAACATAGGCGGAGAAGACAGCAGTGGACTGCCTGTTCAGACTATGACAGATATTCCTTTAAACAAATGATGACTAATGATATGAAGTAGAAACTCAAAGCAGGTCTCCCGGGCTTTGAGTTCAATCTCTAATTTTAATCTTCAGCTGTTTCTATATTGAACACATAAATATTAAATATTCTATTAGCCACTAAAAGAATTCAGGAGATTCATAAAGAAAGGCCCATATAGGAATTTTTAAAGCTAGCTTGAAAGTCTTTTGAAGTGAAAATATTCAACACTCATTCCGTTATCTATCATCACTGTGTGTAAACTCTTTGATATATGTAGGGGATTCAAAGTGGAATGGCACAGTCACTCATTTTAATAAAATGTGTAGCTATGTCACGAGTGCAAAAAATACGGGAAATCCTTTAAGAAAAGTACAGAATGCATGAATTTAGGAATGGGGGTGATTATTCCCCAATAAGAGGCCAAGTGCAGCTTCATTTTGCTATAGTAATGGCATTTGTCTAAAGCTCCCCAAAAATTGAGTGCAGGGTTGAGAGGTTACAGCAAGAGCCAAAGCCAGAACAGAGTGGAAGGCAATCTGGGTATACGAGGGGCACAGGAGATGTTTGCCTCACAAAGAAGATGAAGGGCGGTAATAGAGGGAAGTACGTGGCGGTCAGAAAACAGATGGCCTGAATATCAGGGAAAGCATTTTCATTAGTAAGCAGAGAAGAATTGCTGCTGGATTTTTGAATAGGAAAAAAAGTATGAGCTCAGAGCACACAAGGAACTCTCCATGGCAACAGTGTGCTGGATGCATTGAGTACACAGTGTACATTCAGAAAACAGTTTAGAATGGCATTGCAAGAGCCCAGGAGAGATGTGATAAAAGGCTGTGCTAGTACAATAGGGAGAATTTGGGAGAGATTACATGGCAGAGTTGAGCTAGGTGTGGAGGTAGTAGTGAAGCATAAACCTAAGAGAAATTAGAGGAGAAAGTGTGTGCTACCTACATAATGACCGTCTTCTATCCTTGGTAAGAGTTAATCAAGCTCTGGTGCATAGATACACATATTCATAACTTCGTTACATGTTTTGGGAATCAAGAGTGAATCCCATGCAACAACCCTGGAATCATCTGGTCAACCAGTATGTGCATGCACTGGACAAAGAAAAGATGAAAGCATGCGGGACTCAAAGCAGCAAATCTTCGCCTCCTGACAGTGTGTTCCAAGTCTGAAGTGCACAAGTCTGAAGTCAGAGGCAGAGGTGCTGATGTTCACATCTGCATGCAGCGTGTTTTGTAAGCACGCTGTCACTGAGTGGAGTTGCTTTGTCAAAATTAATTCCTTAGAGGAAAGTTACACCAATTATTTATCCCTAATTTTATAAACAGTGTAGTTTGTTTACAGGAAGGGAAGAGCTATTGCCATTCTTTTGCATTGGCTGGACAAGTTAACTGCTGTTGTAGGAAAGAACAGTGGTAAATTTCACAACTCCTGCCTCCTCAGGTAAGAATACGTAATAGAAAGAACACCGAGCAAAGAACAAAGGAAAACAGAATTCTACTGCTGGTCCTGCCACTTGAAAGATAAGAGATCATAGCTTAGTCCAATTACAAATCTTGGAATAAATTGAGCACTATGGAAATATAGAGCCAGGAAAGATCTAAAAACAATTTTTTTAAAGTTAAAACAGACAGCTATTTTTGAGGGCATTTCTATTCATCCAACATTATCAATAATATTCAGTCATATCAATTATAGGGAACTTATATTTTTACTTGTAAAAGTCCTAGATTCTGAAGGTAGATTACCTTGGTTTGGATCCTGACTCCACTACTTACGAGGTGAATGACTTGAGCAATTAGCTTCTCTCCATCACAGCTTCCCATTTGCAAAGTGGAGATATAAATACCACTTTATTGAATTACTGTGAAAACAAAGAGTTAATATGAAAATACATAAAATTGTAAAGTTTATAAAATAAAATGTACTAGCAATAAGCCCTGTGTCTGCAGTTGCTATCACCACTCTTCTGAGGAGGTTCTTTTGTAATGGACTCTTGCTGTCCTCGGTTTTCATTTAGCCTCAGTGGACTAATGTTAAACTGTCGGTGGTCAACTTTGAAACCACGTACAAATCCCTGGGAGTGGGAATCGATAGTGACAGTAGCTAATTGTGATGCTTGAACATGGGGAATCTTAATTGAAATAAATCAATGGCATCAAGGAAACAGATAAATGCCCTACTAGAGAGGCTTAAAATGGAAAATAGCAAGGGCTAAATTACACTTTAAAACTTTCGATCGCATCATCAACGAGTAGAAAGCAGAGTGTTTTATTGCAGAAAAGTAACCAAGCAACTACTGTACAGAAAGGCAGCCATGTTCCAGGGGTTCCTGATGGTATCAAAAGCACTTAGCTGACATTAAGCCCAATTAGCAACAGAATGCGCTCTGCAGCCACTTGAGCCAACTGGAAATGAGGCTACTGAACTCTGAGAATACAGGGGTAAAGAAAGAAACCTGCTTTAAGACCAAATGCTAGTACTGAAGAAAATTCAGTTTTGTTTTTTAATCTTTTACCTTTTTATTTAACCTGTCTTTTTTTCTGCCCTAAGTTTACAGAGAAATGTCCAGTTCTTCCAGCCCCAAATGCTCTACAGATTACTGAAAAACAGTAATTGTCAAGATTGTTGGTGAATAGCAGACAATGAGAGAAAAGATTAAATATAGGTTTTCTCTCCACAAAGAAAGTTTTCATAAAGAAAAGCTTTGGGCAGGATATCTAAAGAATGAACCACCAACTTTGTTCTAAATTTTGAGAATCAGTGTTTGCTTGCTCAAGTAACTCTTGTCATTTGGGTCTCTGCCACTGGTGGTAGCACTGAGGTCAACAATCAATAAACTCATTAGGACATACAAACATCTTTGATTAATACTGCTTGTCTAATTCCCTGAGAAATGTACTATATCTTGGAGCTTAATGAAGACAAGCCTGAGTTATTTAGGCATTTGTTAGTGAGGCTTATTTGCATATAATTAACTAGATTCTCTGTTTATAGCAAGCCGTAAAAACTTTGTACCAATAGGTGTACTTTCCACCAAGTTTTGCATAGTTAACTAAATGCTTTTGTTGCACTAGAAATTCCTTTATGGAAAGGACTAATGCTTCTTTGTGTCAATTAAAAATCAGACATATTCATGTAAATATATGTCAGAGTCTTTATTGAAAGCAATTTTCATATAACTTTTTTTAATTAATAAACTTTGAGTTTTAGAGAACTTTTAGCTTCACAGCAAAATTCAAGGGAAAGTTTAGAGTTCCTGTGTACTCGCTGTCTCCAACAAAAGCAATCCCCTCCCTGTGAGTGTCCCACATCAGAGTTGAACACTGGTAACAATAGATGAAACAACATTGATATACCATTGTCACTCAAAGTCCATATTGTATATTATTGTTCAATCTTTATGTAGATTAAGTGGGTATGAGAGAAAGCAACATGACATGTGTTCAGTACTGTGGTGTCATACAGAGCAGTTTTGTTCTCTGAAACTCTCCTGTGTTTATTTCTCTTTTTCCACTAATTCTTGCAAACCACTAATATTTTTACATCTCCAGTGTTTCTCTTTTACCAAAATTTTATGTAGTTGGAATCACACAATATGTAGCTTCTAGAAATGGACTTCTTTCACTTAAAAATATACATTTGTGTTCCTTCCATGATTTGCTGTGACTTGACAGTTCTTATCTTTTTAGCACTAAATAGCATTCCATCATAAGGATGTACCAGGGTTTATGTACATACTCTTCTACTCAAGAACAATTTGATTGCCTCCAACTTTCAGCAATTAGGTAAAAAATTGCTATAAATAAATATGCAGGTTCTGTATGGACCTAAGTTTTCAATTCATTTTGAAAATGTGAAGCAGCAAGATTTCTGAGTTGTATGGTAAAAATGTAGTTGGTTTTGAAAACAACTGTCAAAGTGTCTTCCAAAATGGTTATAAAATTTTGTGCTTCCACTGATGATGACAGTATACCTATAGTTACACATCCTTCCCAGCATTTGGTGGTGTCTGTGTTTTGGAGTTTGTCCATCTTAAATTCCATAGTGATATCTCATTATTTTAATTTGTAATTCCCTAATGATATAATAATGTTGAACATTTTTTCATAATTTTACTTGATATTTGCATATAATTTTTGGTGAAGCGGAAAGGTCATTTACAATATTTTTAATTGGGTTGCATGTTTTCTCTTTTGAGTTTTAAGAGTTCTTTTCATATTTTGATAAGTCTTTTATCTAAAACATGTATTTTGCAAAGACTTTCTCCCGACTTGTGACTTCTCTCCTCATTCTCTTGATGATCTTTTACAGAACAGGTTTTAAATTTAACAAACTTGAGCTTATTGATTATTTTTTCAGGAAGCAGGCTCTTGGTGATGTGTCCAGAAAGTCCTCAGCATACTTAAGATTACCTGTATTCTTTCTTAGTTCTTTCCAGAAGTTTTGTAGTTTTCTTAGTTACCTTTTAATGTTGCTGAGGCAAAATACCCAACACCTACAAGTTAAAAGAGGACAGGTTTATTTTGCCTCACAGTCTGTAGAGGCAGGGCAGCATGGCAGAAAGGAAGCACATAGAAGAAATAGTCCATGGCATCGCAGCAAAAGTGCTCCAAGTAGCAGAAGGGGCAGCAAATGGGCAAACTGCCTTCCCCCTCTTACCCATTCCAGGCTACCATAATTTTGAGTGGCTCCACCTGAAACTTTACTAATTCCAATCAATAGAGCAATATCACACACCATAGATCCAGTCAACTCTGAAAAGCTTCACTTACAAACACATGAGACTTTTGGGGGACATCTTGATACAAGCCATAGCACTCCACTGTTGACCCACAAATGACTCACATGCATACCTTTAGATAAAAGGCATTTATTACATCTCAAAAAATTGCTTAAGTCCTTAAAGTTTCAGCACTGTTGAAAAGTCCAAGTCCAAATTCTCCTCTGATATTTAAAGCAAACTTGTAGTGGTAAGCCCCTATAAAAGTGAAATGAAAGTTAAACACTTCCAGAATACAATGGCACAAGAGAAACATTCCCAATCCAAAAGCTAGACATAGGATGTTATGGTTTGTATCCAGATATACCCCCAAAGCCTCATGCAGTCATAGGTGGGGCTTTTTCAGAGGTGGCTGGATCTAGAATGTGCGGTGCTGGGATTAAAGATGTGTGATTATTAAATCGGTCCACTGATTGGCTTGACACTCCCCTAATAGTGGTAGACTAAATACAATATAAAAGGGGCAGGAGGATGCAATTAAGGTCCCTTGTTTGCTTTGCTGCCTTCTGCACAACATCAACTGTTCCTTCTCTGCAATGGATGCCTGCATGCCATTCTGCTTGGAGTCAGCTGATTATGGATTGAAACCTCTAAAAACTGTAAGGCAAAACAACCCTTGCCTTTTTATAACTTGTGGGTGTTGGGCATTTTACCTCAACAACAAGAAAAGTAGCTATGAAAACTAAAATAAAATAGACCTTTCCTCCTTTAATTTGTGGTGTCAGGTATTTTGTTTCAGCAATGAGAAAAGTAAGACATAGAGGAATAGAAAGCAATTCAACCAAAGCAAGACCAAAATTCAGCATGGCAAACATTAAGTCCTATAATTCCATGTCCATCATCTAGGGAAGCCTGTGGTAAGATTTGAACTCAAAAGGGCTTAGATAGTTCCATCCCTACAGCACTGTCCCTCCAGGCTTCTTTCTTGGGTTGGCTTCTCTCATTCCTTCCAGCTTTCCTTATACAATTCATATTCCTGACTTCTTCAGACTTCTAGGGTCTCCACTTACCTTCAGCTTCACACTCACAACTTCACACACTTCCCTCTCATGGGCACACTGTAAGACCTCTCAAGTTTTCTGAAATCTGGGCAGAAGTCTTCCTGACCCCACAACTCTTGCATTCTCCCAGCACCTAAAACCAGTGTCACAGGGATGAAGCCAAAATCTCCTACCAACTGAAGTAACAGTCAAACTTCCTTCTGTATTGGCTATAGAGACCCAGTGCCTGGATTGCTCAGGCACTGGGTCTGAGCAATCCTGAAGAACAAATTCCTGACCTACCACCATTAAGGACCATGGTTCTCAAAGCAATGTTTTCACTTTTCAATGTTGATGCTGCAAAGAATAGGATCCTGCTAGTTCTTTTGATATTTTTAGGCCATCTTTTCTATTGTCTTGTTGCTGTTCAGAAATGAGGGTCTGTGCTCCATCATTGCAGTGCACAACTGTATCAGTGCTTCCTTTCTAGCCAAACTCAAAATATTTTTAAAAATTCTACTGGGTCAGTTGTTCTTGATTCTCAAAATAGATTTAAACACCTGCAACAGTAGCCATGCTACCTTCCCAAATTTAGGCATCCTTGAAATATCTCCTGCAAGGTATATTAGTCTGCCACACTTAATCTCAGTCTCCTACAAAGTCTCTGGACATGAGCAAAATGCAGACAGATTTTCTGCCAAAGGATAATGTATATTGTCTGAAGTTCAATAGCCAATGCAGTCCTTGTTGCTAACTGAAACCTCCTAAACCTAGGTTTTTACTGAATACCTTTATATCAGCATTCTGGCTTTTTGAATTCTGACAAGATTATTCCAGCAGGTTCAGCTTACAACATTTCAGGGCCTCTTCTTCAGCTGGCATCTCCAAAACTTTCCAAACTCTTCCTGAAAGACAGTTCCAAAGGCCTCTGAACCACATGGTCAGGTAACATCACAACAATGATCCACTCCTGTTACAAAAATGTGTTTTAGTTATTTTTCTTGTTGCTGAGACAAAATACTCAACACTCACATGTTAAAGGAGGAAAGGTTTATCTTGCCTAATAGTTTTTAGAGCTTTCAGTCCACAGGCAGATGGATTCAAGAGTGGTTGGAATGCCAGACATGTATTGCAGAGGAAAAATAGTCCATGGCAGGCATGCAGAATGTAGCAAGCAGCAGCAGCAACAGCAAGCAGCCTGCCTGCCTTTCCCTTTTATCCCATCCATGCTACTAGCCTTTTGGGTGTTGCCATTCACAATTATGTGCATTCTAATCAGTGGACTAATTTAGTGCCATGCATTCTTAATCCAAGTATCACATGTCTTAGATCCAACCAGCTATGTAAAGCTCCACCTATGAATTCATGAGAATTTGTGAAGACATCTAGATACAAGCCATAACAATAGTTTTATAGTTTACAGCTTGGTCTATGACCTGTTTTATGTTAATTTTTATCAAGTACATAAAATCTAGGTCTACAGTCTATATTCTCTGTCTCTCTGTCTCTCTTTGTGTCTCTCTCTGCCTTGCTCCTTCCCTCTCTCCATCTAGATATTCCAGTATCATTTGTTGAAAAATATTATCATTTCTCCATTATGATATCTCTTTATGAAAACTCAGTTGTGTGTATTGGTTTATTTTTTGGCTTTCTATTCTATTCCCTTGATCTATTAGTTTCTTTTCTTTTTCTTTTCGTTTCTCTTTCTTTCTTTCTTTCTTTCTTTCTTTCTTTCTTTCTTTCTTTCTTTCTTTTTCTTTTTTCTTCTTTTCTTCTTTTCTTTCTTTCTTTCTTTCTTTTTTTTTTGGCCATCACACAGTCTTAATTACTTTTGCTTTATGGCAGGTCTTAACATCAGGCACTCTCACACCTCTGACTTTGTTCTTTTCCTTCAGCACTTAGGGGGCAATCCTGGGTCTGTTTTCTCTCCATATAAAATGTGTTATCAATTTACTAATAACTGCAAAATTACTTGCTGAGATTTTGACTATGGTTGTGTCAAATCTACAGCTGAGACTGGGCTAAATTGACATTTTAACAATATTAAATCATCCTATCCATTGACATGGACTATCTCTTGTAGTGAGTAACTGAAGCTGGTGATCAATCACACATGCGGGGCTGAAGCAAGGCCAGCTACCAGAACATGCAGAGCCTGAGGCAAGTTAAGCAAACAAACTGATAGGCAGAGGGGTATCACATGACATCAACCTGCTGAGTGTATAAATAAAGCACTGCAGTCCTTGGACAGTTCTTTTCTCCCATCAGGAGAGAGGGCTCCACCTGAACTCAGCTTTTTGTTTTCTGATCCTTGTACTTCATTTCTTCAACCTCCACCATCTGCCCCAAAAGGGAAGTCTGAGAGCTGTGCCAGACAAGGCAATTTTTCTGTTTATTTATTTTTTCTTTTGTAATATATTTCATCAGAGTCTTATAGGTTTCTTTCCAAAGACCATGTACATTTTTAACTTAATATATCATTTTTGATGGTGCTAGTGTAAATATTGAATTTGTAACTTCAAATTATACTTATTCATTGGTGGTATATAGAAAAATTATCAATATATTATCATATATATTACCCAATATCCTTCAAATTTGCTATGATTACTAGCTACAGAAGTATTTTTGTTAATTCTTTTGAATTTTCTACATGGGTGATCATGGCATAGCAAATATTGACAATTTCATTTTCATTTTTTGGTCCAAATTCTATATCTTTTATTCACTTTTCTTGCTTTATTTTGTTACCTAGAACATTCAGTATAATATGTAAAAGCAATGGTGTGAAAGAAGATTCCTGCCTTGATTAGGGAATCATAGTGGAAAATCTTTCAGTTTTCCATTATTAAATTCATCACTCTACTAGCTGAAACTTTATTTTTTTACATGTTCTTAACAAGCTTAGGGGTTTTTTTCTATTTTCTGAGTGTGTATTTTATGAATGGCTATTGGATTTTGACAAATACTTTTGCTGCATTTATTAATGCAATCATTTGTAAAGAGTCCATTTCTGAACATTCAATATTATTTCTTGCATTACTACTACATTTACAAATAATTTAAATGCAGTTTTGAATAATGATATTAGCACTTATGCAGCAGTGCACATAATTTATAATAAAAAATTCCTAATTTCTCTCACCTGTTTCTTGTATTATGGCTAACACTCCTCTCATTCATAGAATGTATTCATAAACATATATATGTATGTTTATTTATATATATTTATATGTGCTTGCTATTTTTTTAATAAACTGTTACCTGTTAACCAATTACAAATAAAAAATAAAAGTTTTTATTTTACCTTCACTTATTTATTCTTCCACACTCTTTGTTTCTTTAGGCTCTTGTAAAATAGTTTCTCTTGACAGTAGATGTCATTAAAAGCAGAAAACTTTAGCAGATACAGCATGGTTATTCCCCTCTCACAAACTCTTTCCCCCAATAAGTGTTATAGTTTTCCACAATATTCATGGTTGGGTTCCTCAAAGAACTCACAGCATCATGGGGATTCTTACCTATGTCCCCTTGAGTGTTTTCAGTCTTAGAGATGGCTGCACACCAATCATAGGTTAGGTTTTCATATCCCAGTTCTGGCACCCACAGACATTTTTTCTTATGGGATTCTACACTGGTAAGTTAGTGTTCTTTCTAATTGCTTCTCTCTCTCTCTACTTTAGAGGCAAGCTTACTCCGTGACTCTAGGAGGAACTGTTGATTTTTCACTTTTTTTCATCGTACTTGTGAGGGAGACTTTTACATTACTTACAAGCCAGTACAGGAAGCTATTTCTCATTTTTAATATAATGTATATTTTGCTTTATGAGAATAGAAGAGTAGACAACCAAAAGAACAAAAATTGATAAAGGATAAAGTCCAGTATATTCAGAGAATAGAAGATCTTGTGCATTATTAACTGACAAATCAGTAAAATTTACCCAGATTTGTATTTGGCTGATTTGATTTTAACATTCAGGTAAGGTGAATTATCTAAACCAAGACTTACAATAATATACTTTAGCTTGGTTGTTTTAAAGAATTGAGTAATCTTTACTAGAATATTGTCCCCAAAAGGACAAGAACTATTTTTATCCTGGACAACAGCTAATCCCTCAAATGTTTGCTCAAATAAGGAAGGAAAAAAATAAAGGAATACAAATTCATTGCAAATTGTACAGCACTAATATTTGTAAGGAGAGACATTTACAGTACTTTCCAGTATAGGAAGCTATTTCTCTTTTTTAATATATAAATATTTGAAAATTTCTCCTTTATGTATATCAATCCTATACAATTTCAATGAATTTGTATTTTTTTTATTTTTCCCTTCCTTACTTCAGTAAACATTTGAGGGATTAGCAATTGTCAATTAGAAAAAGTATTTCAAAGTGTTTCACAGAGAAAATGGAAATTCTCAGAATGCTGAGGTTGTAACCAAGAATTGCATTCCTTTCTGGAACACAAAATGCTTTTAATCTCAAATGTTATCTCAAAAATAAGTTTAAATATTATATAGTACAACTTTGTTCTACTCAGAATTGAAGCTTTATAATTCCCAAGTAAAATGGATGCCACCAAAAGGTGTATCATACTTGTTTTGTGCCTCAAAGGATATCTAACCAGCTGGAAAATATCATAGAGAGCTATGTTTTCTCATTTGAAAAGCAGACTAATGCATCACTGCTGTAAATTCATATCACATAGCTATGAGATCTGATTACAAACCACAGTATTTATTAAGAAAAGATGAATACATGTCACCCTGCCAAGCAAACATGTCACATGACTATTTTATCAAATAATATCATATGTAATCTAAAAGATTTGGCAAAATTTAGTAAAAGCTTTCTTTTCAAAGTCTGCCTAAGCAAAACAATATTTCTCAACACATTTTAGTTCTCAAGTTTTTCTAAGTATGTGATGAAAAGCAGGAACTCTCTCCTGAGACAATTGGATATAAGCAGATATACTCAAAAATTTCTATTCTGTTTTCATAAACCCTCTTTAGACCTACATGTCATCCTTACAACCTTTCTATGTGTGTAAAATATGGAACAATTGTAAAGATAACATACATTAGACATCCTTGAACAGTTTGATGCATGGACCCTGCTTCTTTTTCTTTCTTGCATTTAAGAGAGAATATATAGGTTTTGAGACTATTTAGGGTATTTTTTAATATAAGCACATGGCAAAAATTATTAGTAGGACAAAAGGTTATTTTGCAAAACTTTTCTATCACATTTGTACATGCTATGCTTGTGTGTGCAACACACAAATTAAAAACGAAAACCCTTGAAGATGTGACAGAATTCTCTGTGCTTTTCTTTTTTGCCCCCAATAACAGCACATAACATTTTAACATATTTATGTCTTCTGAATATTGTGGAGCACTGAGGTACTATTATTAATTTATTCCATCTCCTACTGACATACATTTCCATTGTTTGGGGTCCTTTGCTACTGAAACAAATGAAGCAATAAACATCTTGTGTTCCTATCCGTGTGCACACGGATGTCATTCGACCTTAAAAAGGAGCAGACTCTCCAGAGCAGCCATGGAATGACTGGCATTTGTTCCCAGACTCATCACATTCTGCACAGTACGTTTAGTCCTAAGAATGCTGTGGGGAAATTAATTCATTATGTTCATGCCACCTCAGGGTACCAATCATCCTTTCTATTCTTGCTTCTATGTCTCTCATTGTGGCTTGGTTCTGTAAGGGAACAGAAATGAGGCTCAACCTTAATTATGTCCTACATCTAGCTTGCCTGAATTATAAAAGCATAGAAAAGCTTTCAGGGCTCTGTCCCCCTGCCAGCATGTCCTTTCCATGTAGCTGTCCAGCACACACCCACACACTGACTGTTGTCTGCCACTGTCTCATGCTGAGTTCCACTGGGTGCAGGAGCAGGGAAATGCTGCCTCTCTGGGTTTCTAAAAGGTGGACTTCTTTATTGTGGGGGAAAAATTGACAAATTCAGGTAACACAAAATTCTAGCTTTTGGATTACTCAAATTGTGTCAAAGTGCAGTATGTGTACTTCAAGGTCAGCAATTCAGTGTGTGGTCAAAGATTGTAAAACACAGGTGTCTAAGAAACGTTCAAACTTAACCCATATGTTAACTGAACCCCAGGCCTTTCTTTTACTGACTGGCTCTGTGGACAATTTTATATATGTTTGATAAGAGCTAACATTTTCTTTTTGAGTTGAAATCAATTATTTTTCTAGACAAGATGATTTGTCATTTTATGTTGTCCTTTGTCCAGGGTTCTTCCTTTGTCCATTGGCACTGGTTGACCTCTGGTGTTTGACCCATTATTTAACATAACTTTGTCAGTACTTCAAGACCAATACTGCAGAAAACTGTGATCCTGTGCACCTCAAGGTGTGTCTTCATGTACAACTGGCCTGCCTTCCTTGGGTGGTCTTTAGTTTTGTGATGAATCACATAGTGTCACATACATTAGCAGGCAATTAAGTTTTCAAGAAAGAAGTCAAAACTGAGAAACAAGAGGCAGAATACAGAGAGATTTTAGAGGCCAGACATCAGAGCAGGACATGAGTCAAGAAAGGCAGAAAGAGAACAGAGTCATGGCAAGTGGTGGGTGGACTGGGAATTACTTAGATGACTCACATCAAAAAAGATTCCCAAATCAATCTTATGCAGAAGAGCTAAAAGCCAGGCAAATGGACATGAACTCAAAGAACTACAGACATTGATGGAAAAAATGAGAGTGATAATATAGATTAAGAACAACATCAATAAAAGAGCTTAAAGCATATTTTCAATGTGAGTGTTGAAGATTATACAGCAGAGATGCAATAAAAACTAAAGCACATAAAAACACAAAATCTCCCATTCTTATCTTAGACATCAGCATATCTGAAGCAAGATGTCTGTTTATACAATTAAAGGAAAGGTCAAATTCCTTTGACTAAGTGGCATGAAATTAGTATTTGGAAGTAGTTTATGATACCTAGGTTTCTTAGAACAATATTATATAGCATTTTTGGTACAAAATAATTCTACAGATTTTTAAACAGATTTTGAAAGTACATGAATTCTCATGTACTTTAGTAGTCTAGAGCACCATATGAGTTTAAAGAGAGTTATGCATTTTGAGTGTTTCCCAAAGTCACACATTCATGGAAACCCATATTAACTGAACTGCTATGCATAAAATATATCTTGATTAAGGTTCATGTACAGACTATGTAAGTAGGATAAGGAGGTAATTTATCTCACTGGATCCCACTAAGGAGTATGTAACTCTTCTGGTTTCATTCAGGGCTCTTCAGAGGACACTAAGTTTGTGGGGCAACAACTTTAGCTGCTTAACTTCCCCCCTTCATCTGGCATAAAAGCCATTGGCCGTGTGAGGCAAGTCTGTGGCTTCTTTTCTGCAGCATATGGAGAAGTCAGTGCTAGATGTTAGGAGAAAGGCTGGCACGGCAGGAGCCTGCCTTCTAGCTGGGACAACACTCACTACACGCAGAGAAGTCTTACCATCTGTGCTTGGAATCAGCTGTCACCCCAAATGTGAAAAATGTGTGAAGTGGCTATCACAAACTGCCTTTCTGTTTTGACAGGTGGAGTAGGGGAAGGTTTGGTTCTAAATCTGTATTATGGACAAAACTTTCTAGTGCAAGTTAGTCTCGTTGAGTTGCTTCCAAATAAAATGCCTTGTGTCTACCTGAAATACATATTTGGAGACCTAAGTTCATAGACACCTCATAGTTGCTCATAATTGTATCCTAAATTTCCATTTACTTTATGTGAATTTGCTATATGATGTAACAACACATCAACTTAGGTAAAAATAATTTAATTAGAATAGGTTATTGAAAGAGAAAGGATAACATGTTTTAAAATACATCTTTTATTAGTAACATATTTTTTACTAATTTTTAAATTGCAGAAACAATTCATCCACTTTATGGGCCTGATATGTGATAAAACCACTGCATTGATATAATCATGAGAACAGAGAACTCCTTTAATAAAATACACAAGCTCTAAAAGACAGCCTCATGAAGCATCTCTGAAAAACAAGGGACAGAAGGAGCATCCTCCTTACCAGTTTCATTACAATATGCATGTTTTTGGAAATAATGAAGTTGAAAATGTCTTTCTTTGGGTCACAAGATGGCAGGTTCAACAGCTATATTAAATTAGTACATTTCTCGTATAGTAAGTTTTGATGGAAAGTGGTTAACTTCATTGTTCAATAGACTGAAAGTAAAATAAGGTGTTGATTAGCCTTGATATCCATGCAATTCATGTGGGTATTTTGACAATCCGTATTCATTCTGGCACTAATTAATGTATGATTCACAGGGGATGGGAGTTCAGTGGCTAAATGTCCTAATTGTCACAGAAGTTTTCCACTTGGTGTGACAAGAAGCAGAGATACGGGCAAAACAGTTGTCTGCAGTGATAAGCGTCATAGTGAATTAAAGGATTAAAGGTCCAAATATGTGTGGGGGAAATTAATTGAAGTAGACAGCGCCCTCCCTCTCAATAACTTTTCTTTTCTCTTAATGTTTGCTGGGGAAAATCAAAGTGAGGTTACCTGGACATAGGCAATTGAAGAGAAATGTGCTTCTGGGACTCAGAATAGCAGGGTGGAAATCTGGACCTCAACACCCAAAGAATCTAGTTTCACATCTCAGTTCTCATATCAATTGAGATAGTTCTAATCCATATCATTTATGTATAGAGTTCTTGGTAGGATAAAATGAGATAATATGTAAAATGTTTAGTATATTGAGTATCAAATAGAAGTAAGAGCTCTTTTCTTCCCAACCCCAACAAAACATTTATATATAAATGTATGCTTATCCTATACCTAAAATTTTCTTTGCTGTCAAAATCTCACTTTCATTTGACCCACATTTCAGTTTGATTTCTGAGCATTATGTTACATACATATATAAAACAATAATATCTAGAAATGGTGTCATTTAATATTACTTAGAAATCCATAGCAACATTGGTAGTTTTGCTTTACAGATTCAATAGCACTCTATCAGAATGTAGCTTAGTAGAAATAATCAGACCCCAAGAATTATGCCCATGGATTGAAAGAGGCAAAGAACAAAACAGGAATGCTTGTCTTAGGAAAAATAAAAGTCACTTCTGCCATCCTTTTCCTCTGCTCTTCCTTCACAGTGGCTCTGATCATCTTTCTACCATCAGCCTGATGGCTCTAACAAGCACATGTTTTTGTATTGCTCTCTTCCTATGCACTCCTCTTCCCAACACATGCGTGCCTGAGTTAGCCCAGAGAGGACAGGACTGGTTAAAATGCCACTCTCTTAAGTTTTTAAGAATGAATCATTAGCACAGAAATGTCAACAGCTCTTTTCAAGAATGCAAAAGACTTTATAAATATTTTTCATTGTATCTTCCTTGAGGACCTCTTTCCAAACAAAGATGATGACCTTATCTATTCTGACAGATGAGACTTCAGATGCACAGACAAAGTGAACAACTTCCTTTGTCCACTAAGCAATGAAATGCAGGGCAGAAGCCAAATTTCCTGTTTCACAGTTTCATTTACTGTTCCATCTTTCCTTGTTTATTACCTTGTTTCCCCTTCTAACGATTCCCTCAATTGTCTGTAGTAAAATCTACACCTCAACTCCTGATTCTAATGGAATTCTAACTAGAAGTCTCTGGAGAGGAAGAACATACTAAAATTCTTATGTCTTTGCCTCTTGATGTCTATTGACTTTAAGTACATGTAATTGAATTAGTTGACAGGCCAATTAAAATATAATTTGACTTGCTCCCTGGCAGAATCCCACCTTTGAGACTCATTTGCTGACAACAACCAAGCAATAATCCTCCTTTTCAATCCCATCAAGTAAACTGTTCTAAACTGCCGCTCTATTTTTACCATAATCTGCACCAAGGCTCTGGTAATTGGTAGAATGACTTAAAAAAAGATACTTGACCTCAGATTTAATACAGAATTGTTGGTTTTTGGACTACAAATTAGATATTTTACTTTCCTAATCCTGGGTTTATTATTCTGTTCATTTTACTGAATCTCACTGTCAGAATAATATGGTAGCACACTTTTTTCTCTTTCTGTTTTTCCCTTTTCATTTTTAGTTTATTAGTACATGCACATAGTGCATAATGTGTGCATTTTTTGTGGGAAGTTTGTACATGTCTGTAACACATCTTTTTAATCCAGAAGCAGTTTAAAAACCTATGAAACACATATCCTTATAATATGTGACTTTTAATGTCATATTCTGATAGGTACTGAGTTTGACATGATATACAAAAATTCATAATTATATATTATATATAATATAATTTTTTAAATTATTGACAACAGAATGGCAATTAAGCATTCACATGATCTCTTAAACACAAGGATTATATCTTCTCCTTTAGAAAAATCTAATTACCTAATATCATCTCACATTAAAATGAAAGACCTATGAGATTTTTGGAGATGTATATTCCCAGCTCTACTTTACAATTAATGAATCAAAATTTCTAGACATATCTAAAACCAAAAGCAATCAAAAGTCTAAGGTCCTTGTGCTGTATTACATACAGAAAGCTCTTCAGCCACTAACCCTACAGTCAATAAAATAAAAATCTTATGGTTTAGTAACACCTCTTGGAGTTATTAATCTGATTGTTGAAAAACCGGAAATAAATATGTTCTTTTTTTCCCCATTTTTATTTTCACTTACACATGTTAGCAGTGCAAAATGTTTACATCCATTGTGGCAAGTTGGTACATGAATGCATGCAACACATCTTAATTCTCTTTACATCCCCTCCTGGCCCCCTCCCTCCATCTCGTAGACCCTTTCACATTTCAAAAAGATCCATTACTATGATGTTTACTATCTAACTGTAATTTTGTTCTTTGGTTTATTTATACTTTGGGTTTGTCCTATAAGAGAATTATGAGATATTTAAACTTGTGTGTCTGACTTATTTAACTTAACATTATAGTCTCAAAGTGTATCCATTTTCCTACAGATATCTCAATGTTGTCCTTCTTTATAATGGAGTAGTACTGCATTGTGCATAAAGGCCACATGTGCTCTATTCATTCACCTGCTGATGGACATATAGTCTGCATCCATTTTTAAGCTACTGTGAATTTTACTGCTACATATATATGGATATGCATGTATCATTGTAATATGTTGTCTTTAAGTCTTTCAGGAAGATAAATAGGAGAATAACTACATCCAATAGAATTTTTATTTTTAGTTTTTCAAGGAATGCTCGTACTGTCTTCCAAAGTGGTTGTACTAGTTCACATGCCCATCAACAATGCAGCAGGCTTTATTTTTCCCCCCACATCCTCCCCAGAATTTGTAATTATTTGATTTTTTTGATGCTAGCTGGAGTGAGATGGAATCTTGGTGGTGTTTTAATTTGCATTTCTATGATTTCCAGAGATGCTGAACATTTTTTATGTATTTATTGGCTGCTTGTACTTTTACTCAGAAGTATCTATTTTAGCTGTCTTATTTGGATTGGGTCATTTATCTTTGGGGGACTTGGTATTTTAAAATTTCTTTATCTGTTCCAAATATTAGTTCTCTGGCTGACATTATTTTCCCATGCTTTATGGTGCCTCTTCACTTCTTTCTTTGCTGCAGTAGTTGTTTACTTTGTTGCATTGATGTAATCCCATTTGTTGATTCTTATTTGATTTTTCATTTCTATTAATATTTGTTTTATATAGTTGGGTGCTCCCATATTTGGTGCATATATATTTAAGATTGTTATTTCTTCCTCTTGGAGTTTTCCCCTAACCAGTATGTAGTGACCTTCTTTATCTCCTTTGACCATTCTTGGTTTGAAGTTCACATCATCTGCAAACAGAATAGCCACCCCTGCTTTTTTCTGGGTTCCTGTTGCATGGAGTATTGTTTTCCATCCTTTGACTTTCAGTCTATGAATTTCCTTTTAGGTTAGATGGGTTTCTTGTAGACAGCATATGGTTGGATGTTGTTTCTTGATCCATTCGGCCAGTCTGTTCCTTTTGATTGGTGAATTGAGGCCATTTACATTAATGGTTATCACTGATATACACTGGCTTGTTTTAGTCATGTTATCTTTCTGCAGTGGTTTTTTTACCTTTTCCCTCTACTTAATTGTTTGCCCTGCTTTGTGTTCTTCTTCTGTTGATGTTTTTGACGTCATAGCTATTTTCATGTCTATCTAGAGTATCTTTCAGTATTCTTTGCTGGGTTGGTTTGGTGGTCATGAAGTTCTTCAGCTATTCTTTGTCTTGGAAGTATCTTATTTCTCCATCAATTATGAGGGATAGTTTTGCAGGGTACATCAGTCTGGGTTGGAAGTTGTTTTCCTTTAGGACTT
>RJWT010013850.1:0-21479 GCA_004365215.1 Cuniculus paca
TCTTCATTTGTACAACCCCAGTGAATCCCAAGGGGAATTAACCTGCAATCGGAGACCTGGGAGAAAGTCCTGGGGTCCCTGTATTCTCTTCTACCCTTCCCTCTCTTCAAGCTGAGGAAATTCCTATGGTAAAGAGTCTCTCTTAGCATCTTCAGATAATTTCTCAAGAGGACACTAAACCTTCTTCCTCTTTACCTGTTTTCTGAACATCTCTATGATCAACCTTTTCAGGCTTTCTGGAAGCATCTCTAATGATTCAGTTTTAGCAGCATCTACTCATTTTACCTAGATAAAACACCATGCCAGTGTTACTGAAGGATCAGGCTGTGGTTCTTCTTCATTTGTAAGTTATCTCACTTCTACTTACAGCATTGTCAGAACATGTGAATTTATAACTTTGGTTATAACATTGTGGAGAATTCTTTGTCACTAGTAAGCAAAGTACTGCTCTATGCTTTTCTTTTTCTTCATGTGCCTCTTAATTTTTTCTTTATTTTTTGCTTTTTTTACTTCATTTACTTAGTGTATCTTATGTTACCCTTAACTTTCAGCTACTGACCAGTTCTTTTTCGGCATCCAATTTGCTGTTAAGCCCATGTTTTTGTTTCTTACTTTGTTACTGATTTCAATTGGAAAACTCAAATTCTTCTATTTTATTGTTTTCAGTTCTCTGATGAGATCTCCCATTGTATCATATATTTTCTAAAAATCAAATTCCACTTACTTTACTGTGTCTTACCATTTAATACCATATTTAGGTCTTCTCTGGGTCAAGTTTTATTGTCATTTATTTTTCTTGGTATATTTTCTTGGTGTGCTGGTTATTTTTATCAGTCATGAGGCACTTTGCCTTAACAAGAGTACAGCCTCTATATAACTTTATCTTGTTCCAGGGAAGAATCTCTTCCTTTCACTGAAGAGTTAGAGAAAGGGAGATCTCCTTAAATTTACAGTTAGCCAAAATCTTTCACCTTTCAGAATCCACAAATGCATTTTTAAATTTTAATTCCTTTGATCTCAAAATCTGTCAAAAACTATATGTTTTGAGAAACATTCTGTTTAGTTCCTTTGCCTTTTTTTCATGTCGCTTAAGATTTCAATAAATTCGGAAAAGAGAAAAATCACAATGTTTTAGTTCTTTATGATTTTTTTTAAAAATCTTGTCCTCTATAGTTTTGGCTGCCTTTGCAGATTTAAGTTCTATTTTTTTCTCTGCAGATCTAAGAAACTGCTGAAAGCTCTGCTATCTTTCTAGCTTCTTAGTAATAGCAGTATCTGACCTCACAGCCTTTCTGTCTTCCCTGCAAATCAGCAAATGCACTGAAGTTAGACCATCTTGCAGAATATCAGCCCATCTTCTCCGAGATTCCCTCGAATCCTGGCAAGTATTCTAAAAGTACATGGTTGGTTCTGTTGCATTTCACCTGGCTTCACTTTTCTACAAGTTATTCTAGAAGCAAAAGTAACTCTAAAACATTCAAACATTATTTAAATTGGTTTAATATAGATGGAGAGGTGGGGTAGGGGCAGGCAGTGTTGATGGTTAGATGGGGTAAGTGCTCAGTTGTCAATAAAATGATTTGCATTTCAGAAAATACTGTTATTGTTTTTATTTTTTGGCTGTTTCAGTTGTTGCAGTTTACGACCACAGCATAGGGCAAAGGATGAAAGATTACTCAGAGTCAATGTCCAGCTCAAACTCTAAGAAGGTCCCGAGGAACTGCCCTTCACAAAGACCCCTCAGCGTGAGAGAGTCTCCTAAGTGCAACCCCAAACCGAAGCCTCTGTGGCTTTTTACTGACAGAACCAGCAAGCAAGAATAAAGGAAGAATTAAGTACATCTGAGCAGAATTCATGTAAGGGCTGGAGAAGGACAAGGGAAGGTCAGGGTGTCTGTTACATGACTGACCTTCGGGCCTAAATGATAAATCAGAGTACGGGGAAGAGGAAGGCTAAAGCATTCGTTCCTCAGGGCATTGCATGTTGATCCTACCTGGACTCGTGGCCCTATAAGCTATCCTTGAATCTCTAACCATACGTTTCAGGAGGTTTTGGATGTGTGGCTGCACTCTGGTCAATGCCCCTACATTTAGTGAAGCAGGACTTATGAAGAAATCAGAGCTCACTTACACTAATGTATATGGTCTCCAGTTTTGTTCCTTTCTTTTTTTCTTTTGATTCTATTAACAAATTTTTCTGCCTCATAATAAAGGTGTATAAAATAGTTTCAAGTACTTTAATAACTTAAAAATGCAATACTCATTGTTACAGCTGCTTTTCTTTAAATGTATAATTTCCTGCGCAATCCCCAAACCTTTTTCTGCTCATAGCCTCAACCTGTAACATTCTTAATGACCCAGAATATGGTTTACACAGTGGATCACTTCTTCTAATTTTCTCTTTTCTTCACTGGCCACCTGTTGGAAAAAAAAATTGATGCTTTAAGTCTACCTCAAATTTTACTTCTTTTTATGGTCTTTTCTGGCCTTATAAAAAATACGAAAGATGTGATTCTGACTTACATTCACTGGACAGGAGGCGATCCTTTGCTGGACATGACCTTGCTAGCTGAATCATTTCTTATAAGATCCTCATAACATGGTCCCCAAGGGAACATCTGCAACATAGTACAGCAAACTTTCTATACTTATTTTTTCTTTCAACTTGGCCATATTTCCAAGTTTCACCCAATTTCCTGATACATGTTATAATATGAAAACTCATGAACTAATCTTAAATTGGGTGATAATATTTGCTCTTTTCTTATTTCCTTTCTGATGAAATTTCTGATATCTCTATGACTTTCCTCTCAATATCCTGTGTGGTACATCTTTTATTTCTTTGATCAGGCTTAGCACTATCACTTGCTTTCTTTTAGTCAAGCATATGAGTTAAAACTGTTAAGCAAAGAAAAAGAAAAAATTCCACATACAGTGGTTAGAGTTTATAAAACATAATTCATAATCTACTTGAGTAAGAATAAATGTTACCATTAATTGTGATTAAGTTCGCTGAACACAGCTAAAATGGAACTGCATATTGTATTATGATAAATAGTTCTCTATCAGTATGCAGAACATTATAAGAAGCATTTCCAAAACAACACCAGCTGAGTTGCATAAATGATACATGTGTGTACATTTGGCATAGCCACAAATAGATGTTCAACATATTTCTGGGTATCATTTCATTTTCTCTTAGGTAGAATTAAATGTTTTCTGAGTTTATGTTCACAGCATTTAAATATACTTCTGTCATGATTTGGGAGCTACAGGTGGTTTTCCTTGCTTCAGAGTAACAGTGTCTGACAGTCTATGCATTCTTTATTTATGGAATAAAGGAACCAGCATATAGCATTTCTTCACTAACTCAGGAATTCTCTAGGCCTGGAAAAGATCTTGATGGTGGCCAGGGATTTAGCTCAGTGGCATAAGCACCTGCCTGGCAAGTGTGAAGTCATGAGTTCAATTCCTGGCACAAAAAATTCAAAAAAAGGATCTTGATGGTAATAGAAAAAAAAAAAGGATATTGATGATAATAGATGTTCAACAAATGTTTGTTGAATTCATTATTCCAAGTTAGCTTTTTTGTGAGTGCTTATTGTATACCGTGAATTATGCTGGGCTGAGAATTGTTCTGAGCAAACAAAAAGTGCAAACCCCACCTCTTCAATTTCAACTATTCTATATATTTATACTGAGAAAAATAATAATCAAAGACAGATTTAGGAAAACTATGAGAAAAACATAAATGCTTCTGGAAAATCATTTAAATTTTTAAGCTTTAATTCATTTCTAGGGCTAGGTAGAACCTGTACTGTTTTTTTTTTTTTTTGGACTTATCTTTCATTAACACAAGACAAGGTCTGAGAACAAGAGAAATTAGAGAGTGAGACTGAATAATAAAGGTCAGTGTTTGCATTATGCAGTTTCTCCCCTTCAGGAAATTCAGTTACAATCTTTTTTTCAGAAACTCAGAGGTAAGCATGATGTCTATGATCTTATGTGGAAATGACTGAAAGGAGTAATAAATGAAGTAATCATAGTTAAAAGGCAAAAAAAATTGTATTTAAAATTCAAACAATTCTTTAGGAGATACAGAAATCTAAATTCAATATTTTCTAACAATCTAAAGCTCTCACGTCTCACATTCTTACATTTCTGCAATAAATTTTATCAAAGACTTACCATGGTTTCAGTATTATACTAAAGATTGTAGCTAAAATAAAGAATCAAATATATTCCATGGGAGATACAGTCTGAGAAAGCTCATAATTTATCAAAAAAACAAGAAAACAAAAACCAACTAGAATATCATTGATTATATATATATATTTCTAATAACTTACCAGGTTGTTCTAATAACTTACCTAGGACATGGTAATTGATTCTCTTACTGAGTTTACATCTACACATACACAGAGTGTGAAGAATCTCAAAGAATTAATAGGTATTTATTAATCAGAAAAGAAAAAGAAGGAAATTTCTGGCAGAAAGAAAGAACAATATAAAAAAAATCCTGGAAGTACACAAGTTCCTCTGGGAAAAGCATCACATCTAATGTGGCAGGAAGAAGGTTAAACTTCAGAAGCAGGTGGGCCCGACTCTGAGAGTCCTCTGTGCTGCACATAAACCCATCCTGATAGCTTCGCGTCTTGAATTCCACGTAGACAGAACATCGCATTACTTTTATAAAATCCATGTTTATTGCCTAGAGACAAATAGTGCATATGCTGAAGCACTTCTTCTCAGCTAAAATACATGAAATATATCAAATGCATTGTTTTTATTTAAAACATTGGAAACATTGGCTTAGAATCGCATAAACCATACTCTTTCACCACATATTTTTAAGTTCTTGTACTTAAAATATATATCCATGCAGATATTGAAGAGTTAAAGCAGACAAGTAGTATAAATATAAATATGTGCACATTAGAAAATAACCCTAGTAATTTTGTGGGAAAAAAAATTAGATGAATAGAACCTGGGCCGTAATGGAAAGATACTTCACACACAAATCTGATAAAATTACAAATATGCCACGTGTGAGGGATGGGAGAGGGTAGGAAGTAGTTATCAAAGATTTTAACAATGTGAGAGCTAAGGAGAGTACCAGGAATGAGTTCAAACTGTCCAGAGACCTCAAGCAGAGAAAATTAGAAGGCGCCGTGCGCTCCCACCACTCTAAAACACTCCTGAACCAAACGAACTCAGAACAGCAGCTGGAACAAAAATAGCTTTTGCATTTTACAATTTATAAAAATTGCCTATTGCTCCTTTTATAAACTTGAGCTTGCAATCAAATAAGTCGTAGTATTTTTATTTAAACTTGTTGGCGTTCTCTTTTACCATTTAGTGTCTCATCCCAGTGCCGCTCTGATTAGAACAAGCACCATCAACAATACCGGAGGATTTGAAGCCTTGGTCTTCGGGGGCGCCCGAGTCCCTTGCTTTGGCAGGTGCCACAGCTCCTCGTGACGCTTCCCGACAAGTGTGATTAATTGCCAGGAGTCACTTTATTCTCAGCGTCTTCTTCCCCCGCTGCTCAGGCTCCGCTCCGCAGCTGCCACCCTGCAGCTCTCGCAAGGGAAACACGCCTTTCGATTTACATCGCGTCCTGGGGTCAGGCTGAACCTGTCACACACCTGCCACGCTGGCGGGGAGCAGGCAAGGCTGAGCGGGCTGCGGTCCCTGCCCTGTGCACCCGTGCCCGGGCTTTCTCCGTGCCCACTGTCCTGCCGCCTTCACTAAGCCCCGTCTTCGGTGAGCTCCTGTTTGCTGTGCTTTCTTCATTCCTGTATTTACAGCAAACTCCACCCCCGAAGATGCTCCTACCTAAACATGACAGAAGCCAGAGCAGTCAGGTAGAGAGTAGACAGCGTCGGTGAAATCAGTAGTTACTCATTTAAAAGGTAACTAAAAGCACCATATTTACTCGAGTTGGAAAACATCACTCAAAGTTAGTCAAACAGCCTCACGACAAATTTTCAGAAGCTTGTAAAGTGCAGTATTGATAAAATCAATTATTACAGAGCTAATTATCTTAGTGATAGCATAAATAAATATTAGCACACTAGGAAGTTACAGTGCTTTGTATTAAGCAGACACTCTCATGTTATTCAAAATGACAATAGTTCCATTTTCTAAAATTACATAAATTTCAATTTAAAATGCCGTTCCTTCATTTTTAGACCTAAATAGAAATGCATCTAATCATCTCACTTATTTTTAAGTTAGTTCTGAAAAACTGAAAATGGAAGAGGCGCCTGTGCTTTTTCAGTAATTTCCGTTCAGCGACCTTTGGAAACATCCATCCATCCCCTTGCGGCCCATCTCAGCCCAGGTCCAGGAGACAGTCAGGGGCCAGGGGTGGATGTAAAGGGTGATGCGCCCTCCTCCACAGAAGACCTCGCCTTCCCCGACTCTGAATTCCGCAAGAGTCCTGCAGGCCAGCAGCTCCGCTTTTCCGGCTCAGCCCGCACCGAGATTGATTAAAGATTGGCGTCTCCTTCCGCCGTGCAGCAGCGACCGGCGAGTCCACTGAGGAAGGACGAAAAGGCGGTCAGTGTGGAGAGAGCTGCTTTAAATGCTTTCAGAAGTACTGATGCTCATGAATTTCTGTGAACTTAGAAATATTGTTTCACGTATACTGCTTCTTTCACCCGAAATTACACAAGTTCAGATCATATTATATTTTTACTTTAATAAGAATAAAATAGCCACTGCCTACTAAATTTCTTCAGGTATCTTTCTCAAAATTCAGGTACATTATCTTTGTTTTACTCATTCATTTATTGATTCCTTTTTTTTTTTTCATTAAATCATTAGCTTTTTTTCCCCCACGGTCATTTTAGGGTTAATAGAAAAAACAGCTAAGTTCAGGGACTGGTAGATACTGAGACACGCAAAATATTACTGATAATTCCATTTGCATACCAATCCAATTTTATAGCTAGTTGATACTTCGATTAATTATAATCTAAAATCCTCCCTAGAAAACTGCTTCAACTTAAGGAAAGTTGATTCTGTAAAGTGAAAAATAATTTTTTTCTGTGAAATTGTTAAGAAACTTCATATTCGATGCTTGATCAGTCACAATTTCCATTGAAGTAGGAATCAAAGGATATGTTCCTTAAAATGTACATTGAATTTATTTATAGAAATATTTATTTGACAAGTAGAGTTAAGATGCAATAAAATATTTTTCTTTTATTCTAATGATATAAGTCATGTGTTTGCAGCTATACCGTCATCTAATTCCCCCATCAGACATGATTAATGTTTAATTCTTTTATCTTTCACTTTGGAAATTCCTTTTTTTTTAACTTTCATTCCACTATCTCTTAAGGAAATGCCTTTAAGCTGGTTCAAATTGTTCTCATCAACTATGAAGCAAATGCTTATGTATCCTTTGCTGTAACACATTCCAAAATGCAGGTTAATCCTTTTAATTTTGTACTTATAACAACTAACCTGCCACATACTTTATCCAGGGGTGAATATATAGAAGTTTCTTGGTTCAGTCCCAATAGAAAATTGTAATATCTCAATGTTGCTTTATGTATCTCTTAAATAATAAACTGCACTTTATTACATTACTGTGAGAAAAGCTTTCACTCTATTTCAAAGGGATGCTTTAGATGCTCTGACTTCCTTGATAATTAGTCTAAAGGCTATGCCAACTCTGTTTAAATTCTACTAGATTACTCTGCCTCATTTTGCAATATAGTTGTTCCTTGGAGGAACAGGTTCTCACCTGAATCTGCAATACAGTCTGATTTCAATAGCTTCATTAAGTTTATGACATGGTTTCCACATTGTTGCTATTGGTAAACATTCCTTATGAACTTTTAAATGGTCAAAAAGTATCAACCCAGGGTTTAATCCCTGAGAAAAAAAGAAAGAAGAAAGGAAAGGAAGCCAGAAAAAAAAAGAGGCCAGTATATTATTTTTAAAAAGCATCTTAATAATTTTTACTCAAGAACAATGTCTGAAAAGTTCAAATAGAATTGGTCTTTGACAAAGCAACATATTATAATTTGTATGATCTACATTTTCATACTAACGGTAAAAAATATTTAAATATGGAAACATCTTCCTAAATTCTTAATCACAATGTATAAATAAGTTAAGTTAGTATTATGTACGTATTACCTAAGTTAGTGAACAATACTAAATTCAACTAATAGTTCAGGGTTGCCCAGGTTTTGGCTCAATGGGTCCTGTAGAACCAAGTCTCCCACTGTTGATGTTCTGTAAAACCTGAACAGGTAGTTAATGTGAAAACAGAATGCCCGAAATCTCACCAATTATAAGTCATTGTAATGAAAAATGTATAAAGCATACAAGGATCATAGAGCATATTATACAGAATTTATAAATTTCACAAATATTTCATTCACACTATTGTTCTCTGAGTTCTTCTATGAAGTCTGCTGTTTTGTCCTTAACATACAGACGTCTATAGTCTTGCCCATCCCAGCCCCAGAATGCAAATAAAACAATGGGATTGGAATTTTGAGCCAAGCATAACCCAAATTTGCTCAGTAACATCTTGAGTCAGCTTTGTGCTCCACCTCACTTTATTTGATATTTCATTTAAAACAGGACAGTGGTCCCAGGGACTCAACCTCATTCAACTGCATTTCTCTCCACATCATTACCTAACTCTGTACTTGGAGTTGTTTAATAAATGTATATTTTGCTTGTTGTCCTTTAATCAAAACAAGGAAGTGGGCTCCATAAATCTTGATGACTTTTAAAATATGGATGATATTTACAAATGGTAAAAATGGTAATAGAAGTGTTAAGTCTTTGCAAGTAATGAGCAAATGAGATTTTTCTCTGCCAAACTGAAGACTCTTTATCAAGTTGTGCTTAATACTGTATCTTATCAATCACCAAAAAAATCAACGCATTTAATATAATTGACATGGGGTGTGTGTGTGTGTGTGTGTGTGTGTGCATGAAGGGATGAAAACTAGATAAGAAGGATGAAAGAATGAAAAGATGGGGAAAATAAAGCAAATATACTCAAAATGAGATAATACCTCATAAATAATTTATGTGAAACATGAAAAATAATAAAGAAGACACAAGTAACATGAGCTTTGGTTATACAAAAAGGACCAGAAAAGTTGAATCATCATGTCCCCATTGGAATTTGCCAATATCCTTTTACTATATCGCAGAACATTAAAGATGCCATCGAAGAACTATAATGCATATTGGTCCTTATGAGCAGTTCATGTGGCAGTGGCCTAAAAGTTCACAATAGCGATCCTTACACCGGAGAAGTGTTCTGTGTGAAATTTGGAAACTATAACACCAAATTTTGTTTCTAACCACACCACAAAGCCTTTAGTATCCATGAACAAAATAACCCGTTATAGGAAAGCTGATATTTTTAATGAGAAATGATGTGAATAGTTTCAAAAGAAAATAAAGGAGAAATATTAAATAATACCCAAAACCTAAGCAATGTTTTGCTATGGATGTTCACAACAGAGTGATAGTGCACATGTTGTTGATTTCAGATAAAAAAGACTAAAATCTAACACAATGAAGGGTTTAGTACATCACATAATATATCATTCACTCATGACAATCCTGTGAGTTGCATAAATTAATATTATCTTCAACTACTGATTAAACAACTGAAGTGCACAAGTGAATAATATTTGGGTCTTCTCACAGTCTGATTCCAGATTCCCTGTTCTGATTTCATACTATACGGAAACAGGATGTACTTGTGAGGTGAGGTGGTAGTTTGCTGACCAGGTTCCCTAGTGACTGGTGCTCTTCGTTAGCTCTCCTGACAATTTAATACGTTTTTTTCAAAAATAACAACTTACTATGACACCTCAAGTAAGTAAGTAACCTAGAATGTTCTGAAATCTTGTGACAAAACCAGTAAAAGATTTTTCATCATTATAAACATAATGATTATCAGAGTACCGGACAAAAATAAAGACTGGATACCACCAGGTACTGACAAATGTGACAAATTCAGGGCAAAGTGCGAGCAGAGAGGAAAAGAGACGGTAGAGTGAACAACTTTGGGGACAGAGAAACTAGCAAAGTTTTGTGTGTGTGTGTGTGTGTGTGCTTTCTTTTCTTTTTTAAAACTTTTTTTTTCATTTTCCTTTTGTTTAAACAGAGATTTAATAAGAAGTTTTGATGTGCAAAAGCGACACTTGATTTCTTAGTATATTTTACACACTTTAATGCATGCATAACAAAGATCCATATTTCTCTGAGTTTTAGATAAATATTGCCCTTATAACCTAATGATTTTAATGTGACATCACAGGGACAAGCCATTATTATCATCTAGCTATAAATAGATGAAACATGAGAATATCTATTTATCCCCAGAAGAAAGAAACCAAAATATTTGAAACTGGAGCTATTCTAATATAAAACAAAGTAAAATAAACACAGAAATAAGTAAGTACTGAGCCCTAGATAATAATATAAAAAATCTGAGGAATATTTTATATTGTGCTTTAAGATGATGAAATTAAACTTTGGCTCCAGTCATTTAAACCCAATGAAATATTTTCTCCAAAAGATATTAGAAATTCAACAGGAAATTCCTCCACTTCTATGTATTTATGATCACGATGCATCAAGAAAAGTATGATGGAACCACAAATGAGCAACAAAAATAAACCAATATATAAGAGAAGAAAGATTAGGTAGAAAATGTTGAAATGGGGAACTCATTTAAAATGAAGAATTAAAATGAGAAAAAGGGAGAAAAGAATTTTGTAATTAATGACTGTGAAGCCATGTGTAAGGAAACCTCTGAATTGTTCACCAAGTCACAAATGCAGGAAGATGAGGTCCTATAATAATGGTGTCTGACCAGACTGCTCTTATTGGTCAGACACCATTTCTCTTTCTTTTAGCAATAAAGTAAATTCATTCCTTCCCTTTGAAGAGCCATGTCTTTGCCACCATGTCAACTAATGGTATCATTTGGGATACAAACAAGGAGAGTCCCACACTTGAGTCTTTCCATAAGAAGGCATCCAACAGGATATGAACCAAGTTAAGTCAATGACCAACAGTAGCTAGAACTTTTGGAAAAGATGAATTCACTTCTACTCAGGTAATTAAGCAGGGAAATCATAATTTCACAATTTTGGAGGAGAAATTCTGTGTTAGATTGAAGCCAGAGGAGAGAATGTCAAATTGGGTGACACAAAGAAAATCAGTGAGTCCCTAAATGCAGCTGATGTAAAACCAGATATATTGCAGGGATTTTATGTATGTAAACTAATATATTCTCCTTTTTCTGCTTAAAATAACTAAAGTAATTCTTTATTACTTCAAACAGAAATATTCTAGACTAGTAAACATACTCTGTGACATCCAAATAAGAATGTTTGAAATACTTAGAGAAATTTCCTACTAATTGTTTATATTTAATAGAACAAGTGTAATAGCTATCACACTATCCATGAGTTAGTGGTAACAAAAATATAAAAAGAATTGAAAATAAGATGAATTCCTGCATAATACACTCATATATTAGTCCAAATTTTAAAAGTAAAAAGCTTAGATAGGACCACAAAAAAGTCAAATATATTGAGTTTTGCTAATACCATAACTGGTTTTAGATTAATTGTTTGGTTTGGTTTTATTGCTTATTCCTCTATTACATGAAAAACTATAATATATTCTTAATATAATTTAGAATAGCCTACTCTGAAAG
Organism: Cuniculus paca; assembly: GCA_004365215.1. NCBI lineage: Eukaryota > Metazoa > Chordata > Mammalia > Rodentia > Cuniculidae > Cuniculus > Cuniculus paca. Next base: position 11,725 of record RJWT010013850.1, read on the forward strand.
GAGCTCATGTAGAATGAACAAGAAGCATATTTATAAACATACCATATTACATTGATAAATAATATTTCAATAATTTCTCCTTGAAATAAAATGCATAATAACGTATATTATATTAGAATAATGTCTAAAAATTGGGAGAGTTTATGAAGAGCAGCAGAACTTTACCAGTTTAATGAACAAGTATCAAACATTTTCTACTTGAATTTTTTGCATGTGTCCTTCCATATAAGATAATTCTGTTCATAGAATATTTCTGTTGTATAGAAATTATTTCCTGAAGTGACATGAAATATGCCCTCTTTCAAAATCAAACTTTTTTTCTCTCTCTGTATTCTAAAACAATAGATTATTTCAATCAAATTATTACACTTTCTTTATACTACTCCATTCCAAGCAGAATTCTTCTGTTTTTATTCATTAATGGCTTATTACGTGCTAGGTATAGTGCTTGGCTCTAAATATGATAATAATCTGGGAAAAAAAGCTCTGCTTTCACTGAAAAGCACTGCATCTGAATTTAGAATATGTAAATGTATAAATATAAAAAAAAACATATTCTTGCGAAGATAAATAAACTGTATGATGGGAATATGTTGCCCTGGGAGGTGGGAACATTCTGTACAGGGAATGATCAAAGCATTCATCTACAGGAGGTAATATATGAGCTGAGAACTAAATGGTAAGAAAGATCCATTATGAAAGGATCTGGAGAAAAGCAGACCAGAAAAAGCCAGGCAAAGTATCTCCAGACAGATAATCACCAGGAAAAATTGCTTTGCTTATTACATGATTTTCAATTCTTTTCTTCTGATACAACCTGGCATAGTTTTTTTTTTTCACCCTAAGTATAAATCCTCAAGATACATATATTTAAAATTAATTTTTAATAAACTCTCATAGAGTAGAACTACCATTTCCTGTGATGTGATGCTCTGGTTCAATTAATGAAGCTGAGATTGCATTAGCCTTTTTAGCAGTCAAATTGCATTATTGATTCATATTAATGAAGCACCATTTTCAGTACAATTTTTAAAATAATTTTTACCAGGTAATTAGTTTCATCAACATAGCTCTTTTACCCTGCACTCTTGGGAATATCTAAAATAAGGAATGGGAACTTTTGCAACAGAGTTATATTAATAGTTATAATTAACACCAAACAACTTTAATTCAGTTTCTGTTATTTGAGTCTGGGAAACTCTTTCTTTTTACACTGTGCAACTAAATACTTGATTCTTGTGTTTGCCCAGAGGCTCACAGTCTCTGGAGATAAGGAGTCTTTCTGTTTGAATTCTCTGACTTTGTGCTGTTTGGAGAAGACTTTCCCTGAAGTCCCTGTAATTGTCCTCCCAGCACTGTTAGGATGCACCACGACCACAGTCTTAACAGTAAGCAGTTCTACATTGTTGCAATGTATCATTCATTTATTGTAAAGGTCTCACTACTTTTATAGAAATCAAATTATTCATTTTTAATTTGATAAGTGTTATCATTTCATCTTCCTTCCATACCTTCGAGACATCTACTTCTTCATGATTTCACCATTCCAGAGAGGGTTGTTTCTAATAATCATGGTCGAATTCCCTTTCGACCATTCCCCAAACCTCACTCCCTTCAGCCTTCCCCACGGCTCTGTTTTTCTATGAATAATTTTCTGCCAGTAGGCTGTCCTGAAATTGCACCTTGAGACTGACATTAACTAATACCCATTACTAGATGTCTTTAGAGAAAACGATTTATTCTCTGGTCTCTTCACTTACTATTGCTTTGCAGGACCCATTTCAAGACCTCTGCTTTTTTAACCGTACTTCACCCTGTGGAATTAAGCATCCTCTCAATCTTGTGCAATCAGGAACCTCAGCAGTGGCTCCCCAATTTCCTGCAAGGTGTTACAGCACATGGTGAAAAAAAAAAAGAGCAAAAGACAAATAGCAATGCAATGGGGACCTGGGATGGCCAGTTGTTCACGGAATAAAAAGCCATGAGGCAGCCAGAACCTTGGTTTTTATTGACCACAGTTATATCCAGGAAAATTGTGAGGCGATTACGACTATGTGTGCCAGATACATGGCTAGACAGGCAGGGCTTGTAGCAGAGGGAACAAAGCATTCTTATGAAAGGAACAGGACAGCCAGATTCAGGTTATGGTTAACAAGTAACTTGTTTCATATTCAGTTCTGAGAAGGAATGTTCTCTGGAGTTACGCCGGGCTCAGCAGAGACGTTATCACACAGGAGATAATGAGCCCAATTATGTGGCCCCAACTATGGCCATTGGAGAGGAGCAGTGCTAGCCCAACATGCCACCCACTTGCTTCCATGAAGACAGTACACAGTCTCAGCCAGACTCACCATGCAAGCTCAAAAACCAGTTTAGGGAGGCCCCCTCCAGGCAGCCTGCACTGCCTGCAAAGAAGCACAATTATATTTGAGTCTGGGGGAGGGTGACCTGCTGGTCTTCCACAATGTGCTGATGCTTATAAGTGGGTAAATTCAGTTTGGAGGTTTTGTTCCAGAATTACTGGGGCTAAATCCAACTGCCTCAATCAATAACTCAACTATTTGTGCTTGGATATACCTCTGCCAACAGGGAGGTAAGCCTGAAGTGATAATAAAGAATATTCACGAACCTACCTCCTCATACATTTAGACGTGTGTGGGTCTGTTTCGTCTAACAAATGTTTACCTGAGCTTCACGATGGGTTGAGCTCCGGGAGGCTGTGCATCCACTCCTGCTTACTTAAATTCCTTCCTGCTGTGCCTGTCGCTCAGTCCTTGGCCCAGGAAATGAGTGTCTCATGAAGAGTGAAATGAAAGAAGAGAAAAAAGAAAATCACAAACAATAAACTATGATATTCTTAAACTTATTTTACAGGCTAAGCTTCTTTATACCTTTATTTCCCTTTTCTAGGATACTGCCGTCACAATGTATCATTTTAATAATGTCTTTTATTATTTATTCTTGGTTTTTTATTTTTTTCTACAAAAATCTTGAAAACAAAATAATGCTTACAGGAATAATAACTTTAAAAATAAATGCCTTGTTTATTTTTAATCATATTATGTTTGATATAAAAACATAAAAACTGTACATATATATCCATAGGGTAACTTGATCTTTCAATATATATGTAGTATTTAATATATATTTAATATTGAAACCAGGTTAAACAATGTTTCCTCAAATATTTATTACTTGACTTAAAAATTTCAAAATCCTTTATTCTAGCTTTCTAAAATACATAACACATTATTGTTATCATAGCTGTCCCACTGTACAGTAGTGTACTAGAACTATCAACTGTTGTCTGATTGTAACATAGTACTCTTTGGTTAGCCTTTCTACATTTCTACCTCTCTTCTACTCTCTCTAACTACTTATTATTAGTTGATCCCAAATAGATCAAACCTGAGTCAGTAACAAATGTGACTTTTGATTCATTTTATTTGTTTATTCATATATTTTTATCATTTGCTTTCTGGTATGTGCACAAATTTATGTTTATTATGAAAATTTTTTCATCTGAGAATTGGGCAGTTATTTAGGTTGATGAGTTTTTTAATTTTCATTTAAAATATGAATTTATGAATTAAATTAATGATTTAGTATTTTCCTGTGTTTATGATGTTGGCATCCAACACTTATTCATATGCTAAGTACAACGTTAGGACACTCCATCAATGTCAATGTTTCCAACTTAATTGTGACAAACTACAAGAAAACTGCATATAAATTCTGACATACTGTATTTATATTTAGCACACAGTGCTTTAGAAACTTCACATCATTTATTATGTAATACAAAGGAGAGACACAGGCTTATGTTAGATTTTTAAAATCATTCCAAATACCACAAATAAATGACAGTAGCAGAAAATGATTTTTCGCATGATTTGTAATGAGTTCATATTAGTCAAACACTTTTTGTCTATAATAAAGACTGTCTATGTTAGAGTAATGCCTCCAATATTTAAATGTGTTTAGCTATGAATTAGATTTTTCTTTTCTATAAAAGAGGTGGTACTGGAGACAGCAATCAAATGGAATTTATAGTAAGGTGATTGTACTTTGTTTTAACATTTCTTTAGATATACTAGTATTTTTGTTTTAAAATATATACTTTGTTAGAATACAAACATGACTCCATTCAACTCAGCAAACAAGTTCTCTGAAAAGTCACTTCCTGGTTGTAGAATGAAAGTTGCATGTTCCTTTTTCATAAGTCCTGGCCTTCTTGTCACTACATACTTTGACGTCGAGTCCAGCACGGTTCTAGAAAGTGATAACTATATTAACAAGTTATGCATAGAGGATGTAGTCAAATACAGGAGAAATGGAATATATTTTCTAATATCAAAAATCAAATTGCATGAGATTGATAGAAGAGATGAGCCACTCTCGCTTAAGCAAAAATCAAATGTTTAAGGAATGAAAAATAAATGAATTAACCAATGGAATCATCATAAATCAAGAATTTAAGACATTGGAAAACATGAAATGTCCCATAGCATGTTATACATAATTTATAGAACAGCTCCACTGTAGATATGTTTGCTGTCACTTTCATTTTACCTCTTTAAGGAATTTGTTCAAATTTTGACAGTTTTAACAGAAATTCTTATATACAATAATTCTTTGGCATGTACTAATAATTTTCTCAACGGCCTAATCTCTATCATCACAAGTTCTACAAAATTGCTCTCATTTTTCTAGTATGAAATAGGTCAAAAACTATTTGAAAGTAATTAATTTCTTATCTTAGTCCAAAACACAGTTCATTCTTGTGTTTGATATGTTCCTAAGGTTTCTATGGTTCTCTTTAAAAAACCTCTTCACTGTAATTAACGGGCTTTCAGCATGTAATCCATATTTTTTCTTTTAGATTGAAGACAATGATTTTCCTATGATCTGAAATGTATAGAATATAAACACAATAGGTACTGTTTCATTATAATATGTGCAAAACTCAACTCTAGGCAATCGCACTATGAATTATCTAAAAATATTAATTGGAGTTCATAATCATTAATTTTAATGACCATTATAATGTATAGAAACATGTATAGATAATGTTACAAGAACAGCAGGATGGGCTGAGGACTGAGCACAGAGGCTTAAGCACCTGCATGGCAAGCATGAGGTCATGAGATCGATCCCCGGTACCAAAGAAGAAAAAAAAAAGGCAAGATCATCACTTTTTGCATTGTTTTAATTTCTTGCTACTTTACCCTCAACTAATTAACTTAGCTATATAGTTCTGGAAATAATTTGTTTTAACATTTACTCCAAAATGAAGACCCCTATTCCCCTTTTTAATAGCTTAGAAAATTAATTATCATACCAGTGTAGTGAATGACCAGTTCTTTGCAGATAAAAATTAGAATAAATTCGGGGAATTGTATCATATGCATGCATTTTCTTAAAGGTATAGCATAAAGGGGAGAAAAAGAGGAACTTGTATGACATGCGGACAAGTGTGACCTTCAACTTGCTGATACTTCTGTTCACATAGAAGTCATATATGAGGGCTGAGTTTGAAGATCACACTCAAGGCTGTTCTCTAAAGCCCTGAACATGTAACTTCCAGAAATCTATGCCTTTCTCATTAAACTATAATCTTCTTCATCATATCAATAATAATAATTGTCTCCAATGGGACTTACAGACATCTAGACTCAATTTTCTATGGTTTTATTATATCCTTTGATATGAAATTTCTGACTTTATTTGACAGTCAGAAATCGTTCTGGTGCATTATTTTCAAGTTTAGAATTATTATCACGCTAATTACCTGGCCTGATGGTGCACATCTGTCACCTGAGCACTTGGAAGGCTGAGGCAGGAGGATTGCAGCAAGTTCAAGAGCAGCCTGGACTACATAGGGAGATCCTGTTTCCAAAAAACAAACAAACAAAAAATTATCACCTTAAAACTGATATTTTTGTCCTTAAAGCTTTATAGTTTTCATGAACATTTATTAGATGGCTTCCCTGAATGTTCAACTTCTAAATGCCCTAACTAGTAGTTCCGTCCTTCACTCTTTGTTAATACTTGGCACTGTATTAATGCTTAGTAAACTGATTAGGACAGTGTCAGCTCTTTCAAGAAAGGCATGATGTTACCACACCCAAAATATGTCCTCAGATTTTAACTAACACTATATAATTTTTTTAGTCGATGTAGAGGTAATCTAATTTTGGAATGCTAACTCTCACAAGCCAATCTCATGAGATAATAATAGATTGGTCTTCGTATTTATTCACTTAGTTAATATAAAAATACAAGTAATAAGCTAATATAAAAATATAAGTACTGCAGATTATGAATTTAAAAGAAGATTGAAATGCATTCTTTGATGAGCATCACTAATACAAAGCCTGTAACTTATCTAGTTTTACCACCATACATACATACAAGGCAAGATTTGGGGCATGCTAATTGAATTTTGTTTCTGGACATTAAACCTCATCAGAGTGAAAAAGATGAATTCCTATTTATTAAAAAAGTGAATATCCAATTTGTACATTTGATTAGAAAAAGATTTTCATGTCTTTGTATCTACATTTCAAATGTTTTGAAAAAACATCCATTGTAATTATACCATGAAATGTTTTGAAACCCTTCGAATGTACTGTGGTTGTGTGTAATTATGTTCATCGCATAGTCAGAGTATAATTTGTAACCTCCTAAAAGTTTGGTACTCACTTAGAAATGTGGAATATATAAGAGATAATAGCAAAATCATGTAAGGCATTTTTCAAAGCATACATTTTTTAAATTCCCAGATAGTGATATAAAAGATATCATTATCTTTAAGACAAGAGAAAATTAATATTTTAGAAAACCATATCCACAATAGTCTGATTATCTTTCCTCTCAGAAACTAGTTGCCTTGGTTCAGTTGCAGAGTCTTGAATGCCCACATGATGTACTATCGGACTGAGAAGAAAAGAGAACAAAAAAACGAAAAGAGAGAAGTGGGGAAAGACGAGGGAAAAGATTAAATGAGGGAAAAAGAAAGAAACATGGAATAAACATGAAAGGAGGGCAGAAAGAAGAAATAAAGCAATCAATTTGTTCTTACATATGTAGAATATTTCAATCATCAACAAAAAATGTTTTACAATGTGGATACTGAAAAAGAAACGGCCTAAAAAGAGGTGGAGCATATCTTGTCCTTAAAAATGTGATTCCGTTGTTGTTATTATTGTTTTGAGACAGTTTCACTATGTAGTAGGAAGCATGTCTTAATCTTTGAGGTCACAACCAGAGGATTTATTTAACGTAAACTTCTTCCCTTATATTACAATACACGTTAACAAGGCAGCTAGAGGTAAAACTTAGAAGCATTTTAATTTCCTAGGAATTGTCCTAAATGTATTCTGGTAATACAAGCTAAAAATATAGAAACTATTTTTTCTTGAATGATGTGAGTGAGGTATATAGGTCCTGATAGAACGACAGAAAAAGTCATGAGTACCAAATTTGCCAATTTAGACTTTGCATCCACGAAATAATGTCAGTAAACAAAATAAAACTTATTTGTGAGCAATATATTGATTGATAAGCCAGAAACTCCTGTTATGATAACATTTCTGTCATCTCTAAAAGTGTTTTTGATTTTTACAGCATTAATGCATACTTGAAAAATAAATGAAACACATCTAAATATATACCCGAAACAGCTTCCAGCTTTAAATTTAGCGACCAAGTGTATTAGTTCAGGGTCTTTGTTGTTAATAATTAATTTGGCATTTGCAGTGGAGATATGCTGAGCTCTGCGGTGTCTATTTAGGTAAAGGAGTCAGCGAACCACTGACGGACACCTACGTCTTGGTGAGACTTCTCTTTATTTCAGATCAGTTCTCTCACATCAAATACCTTAAAAATAGATCATAAATTTTATAATTTAGGTTATATTTTCCTTAGGTATTTTACTTCTACTATATGAAAATGGTGATGATATGTTAATAGGAAATATTCAGAAGGAAATTTCATTTATGCCTGCACAAAGACAAAACTTGTTCATTATCTCCAAACAGTAACTTACAATAACTACAATGACTGCACAAAGCATCTAAAAGAAAAAAACTAGAGCATTGCATTCATAAATAGTTGAAACCAGAGAATGGAAGTTTTGAAGTGTGTTAAATTTTAATATTAATGTGTTAACTGTTTGAAATCTATGTTGCAAACTTAGCTCAGGTGAGTTTAATGTGTTTAAGTCATCTTTGTGATGATTATTGAGCTCAGATAAATATAGAAAATATCATGCTTTTCATTTTAAATAAATATCATTAAAAGTAAATATTCAAACCATTGAATCTTCACAGAATTTGCGAGGTTTAGGCCCTTAATCCTGAATCCAAGGTCATCCTGAACTACACAGCCAGACTGGGTTTTAATTTTGAAAAACTGAGATGTAGAAAAGCATAAACAGTAATCCATAGCTTAATTGTAAAGGAACAAGAAACATAAGAACAGCTAACATAAAATTTTCCCAGGAGTTGCCCTACAATAGTTTTTTTTTTTCCTTTTTAATTGTGTTTGTGTGTGTTGCAGTTTTGAATTTTAAAATTTTAAATGAAAAATAACAACTGCATTATTTATGGTGTATGATGCTATGAGTTGCTAATGTTGTGTGTCCTAATTATTTTTCTCTTGTTGCTGAGACAAAATATCCAACAGCCAAAGTTAAAGGGGAAACAGTTTATTTAGCTCAGTTTGTAGAGGTTTGAGTTCATAATCGCTGGCTACAAGGCAGGGTGGCAAGGCACACAAGGCATTGCAGAGGAGAAACATTTTGTGGTGGGCAGAAGGTAACAAAGCAACAATAGAAAACCACAGCTCTTTCTGTCCCTTATATCTTACCCAGTTACTTAGAGTGGGTAGCACTCACACCCTTAATCCTAGTGCTCTTGATCATGGTGTTGCACCAACTCATTCCACATTCCAGATCCAGCCCCTTCTGGAAAAACTCTACCTATGACTGCATGGAGGCTTTGGCGAGACAACTAGACAAAAGCCATAACATTATACATTGTGGGATAAACTCAATAATTTAATATTTGCATCACCTCCTTTACTTACTTTGGTGATCAGAACATTTCATGTCTACTATTTTATCATCTTTGAATTGAACCACACAGTATCATTAATTATTGTCACATACCATGCAAAAAATAGTAACCAACATTCATTCCATCTAAAATACTATTTTTAGACTCTAAAAATTATGCCTTTTAGTAATTTTAAGTGGTTTGTTCCTATTACAGTATGTCTTTATTGTACTCCACATTTCATACAATTAAAAATATCTGAGGGAAATAGGTAAATTACTTGCAAAGAATAGACTGCAGGTACATAGGCTTTACATGAACTATAAGAAAACTCATACCAACTGCCTGGGTTCAGATTGAACATTCCTCTGCAGATTGTGGCTGGAAAGCTCACCTGGCTCCTGTGTGGTTTATGCACGAAGAGGATTTGGCACATAGCATGTGCTCAGCGAGTGTTCATACTGAGTACAGAAGGAGAGATTGAGAGAGAGAGAGAAGGTTTAAATGTATGTATTTCTATATCCTTATGTATGTCTGGAAAGAACAGGGTAGGCAGGAAAAACGTGTCAGGAATTTTTTCCCATTTTTTAATGTATCAGGAGTTTAAATGAGCTAATCATGAAAATTTGAAAAACCTATCCAGTTGTTCGTTCTGGATATATAAACACAAGAACAGTGACAGCTTCTATGCACTAA
>RJWT010013851.1:0-21483 GCA_004365215.1 Cuniculus paca
TGAACCTCATGTAACAGTTGTTATTTTTGTTTTAGGTAACTGCATCTTACCACGCTCTGGCTCTTTCGCATGCTTAGCTCAGTTGCCCCATCCCTGAGAAGAAGGCATCATTATGTCCATGTTCACCAGTGGGAAAACTGAGGCTCAAAGAGAGTGAGTCACTGATGCAAGGTTACAAGGCCAGTAAGTGGGAAAGCATAAGACATGACAGACACATCCAGCCATGGCTGAGACATACTTGAGGGGTTAGAGATCATGGAGATGGGGGCTCGAGAAACATCTGTTGCAGCAGTAGTGACAGAAGCAGGTAGAAGAGTGCCCACATGGCGTGAGGAGCCGTGTGTGTGCGTGGTCCTGCTTTCTGGCCCTGATAGCTTCCAGCTTGGGATGCATGCACCTGACTTCCACACATCTGTTCCTGTCACCCGGACAGCGTTGCCCATTAGATGAATCGAATTACCCACCCTTTTTGATGAATGGGATGCAGCACTGCCTACACATAGAGCCTGGGGGAGGATAGGTGGCCTAAGCTGGCCCGCTTCCGTGTTTCCCCTAGAAAGAGAGAGCATGGCAGGTGAATGGGAGAAGCCCACCGAGGCTGGTGGCCACTGTTCTCTGCTGCTGTTGTCCGCTCCGCAAGGTTTCTGGTGGCCTGGGACGGTGGCTGCCGTAGGAGAGCTTGTAGTAAGTGCTGACCCCAGAGAATCTGAGTGAATCAGGGATAGCAGTGCTTATTCTCCAGCCTGCAGGAATCAGAGAGCCTGAAAGTGAACTCCAGAAAGCCCACATGCAGCGTTACCCGATGAACTGCTTTGCGCTGGGGCTGGACAGAAAGACAGGGCTGCTTCAGAGTGTACAGTGAGTTCCAGGGGAGAAGTGGGACATTTAGTCTCTGTCCTGTACTGGGCCCTTTGCTGGGCACCCTGAGGACTTCACTGAGTCCTCCTGGCCACGCTCTGGGATGACAAATGTGATCCACATGTTACAGAGAGTGCTGTGCAAAACATCAGGGTGGGGAAGGGTCCACTTGCTTCTGCCTTATTCCAAGGAGTGTCCTTGCCCTGTGGGGCCTTGCACAGCAGGTGTGTGCAGTTTTGATGACATATAAAATGTCTGAAAGCAAATTTTTATCATTAATGAGGGATTCTGTGTTTCATAAAAGGAGTGCCTAACTTTTAAATGTTCCATGCATGAAGTATTTCCAAAATATTCGACTCTGCAATTAACTCTGTCACCATTAAGATTTTAATCCAAAGGTGGCATTGATTCCAGAGGAAAAAGGAAATAAACACAGACTACCTGCCCCCAGATGAGAAAGGGGACAAGTCCTGGCTCGCCAACCGAGGAAGGGGATTTAGTGCTATGGGAATTAGCCCCAAGTTGCCACTCCGTGCTGGGGGTGGGCACAGGGGGCTCAAGCCAGGTGTGCTTCCCTGAGGGTGAGAGGTGACAAGATGGATGAATGAGACAGGAGTAGCTTGCCGCTTCCTGAGTGACCTTTCCACTCCAAGCATCCCTAATTCAGAGATACGCAAAGCGCAGTTCAAAAATGTGATCCCAGGAATCCATAAGTCCTCCATGAACTTAAAAGTCATGACTTCATTTCAATAATACAAAAATACATCTTTCACCAGACCTCTAAAGACCTCTACACATATTGCCATTACAGTGATAATTTCTTTTGCCATCAAATATGACTGATTTTACCATGTTTCAAATTGTGGTCCAAGATGCATTCACCAAAACTTAATGAATTCTATTTCCCTTAAATGGAGTTCATGAACAGGCGGAGTTGGAGAAACATGGGCATCGTGTAACAAGATCAGAAACGATGAACTAATGACAAGGGACAGCCTGGTCACCGTGAGCTGGTCCACAGCCCATTGGACAACAGGAAGGGGGGAAAATCTACTGGGCCATTTGATCCTTCTTCCCAGCTCTCTGCAAAGCCTAGATTTAAAACAGATGAAACCTGGCCCAAGTGGCCTGGCTGCCAAGCAAGGGAATGTGGCAGGGTCCTCAGAGACCCAGCCGTATGTTAAATAGCAGCAATTTCCTCATTAACCCCTTGGGTCTCTGTCAGGGAGGCTCTGGAAAATGCCTGAGTTTGCAGCGCTGTTTTGGTGTAGGACAGCGATTTGTATATATGGTGCTACTATGTAGGACTTGTAGGACCTAGAGCACCCCCAGGGAGGGATCTTCAGCCTTCTCAGCCATGGCAGGGCCCTGGCTGGATTTAATGGGTGGATCTACCATAGCGGTAATCATCACAGGTATGTTCACTAAGGTTTCACTGTACACTGTTATCTCTTCACCTGCACCACAGCCCTGCAAGGTGACTGTCATCACTTACAAGTCTTGGCAAGATCAAGCAATGTTTCTGAGTTCCCAAAGGCAAGAGCCGTGTCCCCAACCACCACTTCAGACTTGTAGATGCCATAGACCGAGCTCGCTGAGTACCTACTATGTGCCAGTCCTTGTTCTGGGTGCAGCTGGCAAGGGCATTACCTACTCAGCAGGTGCTTGCAGGCATACGAATTGCATAAGGTCATTTACTAAGAGCATCCCCATGGTACCTAGCACCTGGAGCTGGCAGCTGGGGGCACAATTAGCCCATCCACCTCTCCTTCTGTCTCTTCCTTCCAAGCTGGTCCAACAAAGTGCTTCGCTGAAGCAGACAAAACCTAGTTAACTGGCTCACGAGGGGCATTAAATTCAGGAAGTGAAGCCACACCAATTCCTTGGAGGATGCAAGGAAGGGATGGGGGCTAGAGAGGGTCACCCTCTGCACTAAGGAATTTGATTCTCTGGAGAGCTTCTGATGCAAACATCTGGGCTGACCCAGCACAGACCTGCTAAGTTTGGAAAGCTGGTGGGGGCGGCGTCAGGGGTCATTTGTCTTTCGTCTCAGGAGGCGATGAACTCCAGGGGCCTCCTGAGCAATGGCACTGGGGACAGAGAGGGATGTCCCACATCCCTTCTGCTTTCTCTCATGAAGCTTCTAAGGAAATTCCATTGCATTGTATTTACAAGGCATCCTCAACTGTCAGCTTCCTTGAACACAATGTATTTAATAAAAAGCCATTAAGCCTTGTAAAGCTGTCAGAAATCTAAATGACACTTGTAATAAAATCTTGTCGGGTGACCCGTTCTGGTTAATCAGGCCCAGTGACATCATCACCTGTGGATCTGTCCGATACCCAGGGCGTGAGGTATATTTAGACAGCTTTATGATCCACACGGATTTGCGTTATTAAAATTGTACAGTTTTGTAAGGAATTTGGGATTTAATAAAGCAGCAGAGAAACTACAAAAGGAGCAATAACCTTCACAAAAACCAATCCCCCGGCACACTGAGGGCATGTGCTCAGGCTGGTCGCCTGGCCAAGAGAGATGCCAGGTGCTCACAGGGACCATTTTATGTATCTGCGATGCATATTATCTGGCATCTGCAAGGCTAGCAAATAACTTACATCTTTCCCAATGACTTCAGGGTGGTGAATTGTGCTTAAATGTAGATTTATGGACTTATTCAGATTACAAGAAGATATTACCACCAATGCCAATTCACTCTGCTAAGCCATTTTGAGCAAATGTGACTGCTAGATTGTAAATATCTTTGGCTATGCCTACCAGCTGGGCCTCTAGTCTCTTTAAGGCAAAACTCTATCTTGAAATGCACAAGACTGGCTTCATGTAACAATCAGGATCAGACAGACAGACTGACAGACACACACAGACAGGGATACTCATTTGGTTGATAAGCTGTAAATTTAAAGGGGTAGATATCAAAGGAGTGTATTGGGCACAAGGTAAATAAATCACACCCGGTCTCCTGGCATAAACTGGCACAGAGCTCCTGATAGCTCAAATTATTCCATTTGTTTCTAGAGATATTTTAATCCCACATGACCTCAAACTTCCCGTGAACCAGGGCCTGGACCCAAGGCCGCCCACGGCCTTTGCAATAAATCCGTTGTCTCCCTTCTCGGCCCTCAACCCAGGCCCATAGATCACCCCTCCCTGCATCTTGCTTCAATTACTCAATTAAGTGCAGTAAAGTTCTTGTAGGTTTTGCAGATGTTGCTTTATTATCAAGGCCTCAGACAAACATGAGAGTTCAGGAGCCGAGGTTATAGGAAGGTTGCTGGGGGAAGGGGCAGGATCAGGCACCAGGATATTCCCAGCAACTCACTGGGGCCACAGCACTGGAGAGGGGCAGGGGCATCGGTCCAGGGGTTTTAAGCCTCTTCCTTTCACAGATTGGGGAATTTGTGATGTTATCTGCTTGAGAGAAGTAGGTATTCCACCTTTCCAATGAGATAATGCTGTGATTAACAGATGCCTAATTGGGCCATTTATCACAGGCAAGACCTGCCCCCAAGTCAGTGGACTAAGTAAATTATTACCCACCCTGCAGGTGTTGGGCTGGCAGACCTATTACTCTTCTGAAAATGGTCTTCAGAAGATTTTATATGAAAAGATGATTTATTTCCATGAGGAATTCTATTGTGCTTGTGTTTATCCAGAGCATGGTAGGGTTCTGCCTGGCCCTTCTCTCTTCATGCACCAAAGAGAATTGTGGAAAATTAGAATCATGGAGCCCGAGAGGGCCAGGGTCTTCAGGACACTTAGAAATCATCTTGCACTTTCCAGCCATTTCACAGATGACAAAACTGAGGTACCAGCAGACTAAGCCAAATGACACAGAAAATGTGCAAAGGTATTTTCCTCTGTTTTAGAGAATGGTTTCTCTAGTTGATGTAGGAGAATTGCTAAGAAGTGAGATTTTTAGTCCTGCATAAGGTATTTTTTATACCTGAAAGTAGAGCTTCTCAACTTTGGTATTACAGAATCTGAACGGTACCCCCTGGACTGTAGGTCAGTCCTCGGTGCTGTGTGCTGCTGAGTAGCACGTCTGGACAGCAGCATCGTCCTTCACAGTTAGGGCAACCAAAGTATCTCCTGAAGGCAAAATCATCCCTGGTTGACAACTGCTGCTTAAAAGCATTGCCATCACTGTCACTGCATCGGCATGAGATAATAAGATGATTAACAGCAGAGAACATTTATGCAGTGCTAGGAGTGACTATGTGTGTCATATACATTCCCTTACTTGAAATTTTCTCAATAACTATTATGTGGGTATCATGACTAGTCCATTTTACAGATGAGGAAGTCAAGGCTCAAAGAGGTAAAGTGTTGCTCAAGGTCACGCAGGTGACATGGAGACCCTTTGAGCCCCTCCCCATACTGGGTTGAGGTTGCTGCACTCAAACTTTTAATGAAGTGATGAAACTGTATCATTTTGCTTCCTATTGTCCCAAGTAGTACACTTGCCTTTAAGAATCTGTTAGGACAATAAAGTCAGCTTGTCCTCACATTTAAAAACGAAAATGGATCAGGTAACTTCCTCCATGGAATGTGCTGATTTTTCAGCAGATGAAAGGGCTCTCTCTCTCTCTCTCTCCCTCCCCTTCCCTTCCCCCTCTTCCCAGTCCAGGAAGCTAGGAAGATACTGGAACTCATCATGAATACTTGCACACACTCAACATTGTAAGTGCACAGCAGAATTAGTGACAACATTATTAGTGACATCCGAGTCACATTTCCCTTAGTAAATGGCTCTCCTGCTGGATCCAGAATTTCTAACAGTGCTCAGCCAGGTCTTCTTCCATAGGCTGAGACAGATCAATTCCCCAGACCTGGGTGGGAACTGTCTGATAATCTAGACTAAAAAATTTTCAGGTGCAAAATGACTGAGCTCGTGACTCTAAAGGAAGTGTTTGGATTTCACACCAGGAGGTAAATTCAGTAGGAGGTGAGATCCAGTCATATAGGGATTTGTGATGAGTGCCTGCAATGTGCCCAGGCCCCTCTGGCCATGAAGTTCAGGGTGAAATAAAAGAATATTTCTGCACACATATAAATAAAGTCCAGTTCCTCATCCTTTTCACAGTTTAATATCAGAGTTGTCTCAGCTGTATGTCACTCTAGATTCTAAGGCCTAAATCCCTAATCTGGTTTTGCTATTTCTATTTCTCAACCCTGACTTAGTCATCTATTTATTTTATTCTTTTGTGAACTTTGTGTTCATGTCTGTACACATGTGTACAGTCACTTGCTGGGGACAGGTTGGAAGAAATGCATTGTTAGCTGATTTTGTCATTAGGGAAACACGAGACTGTGTGCACATGAACCTAGATGGTGTAGGTCAGGGGTCCCCAGACCCCATACCACTGACCTATCCTGGCCTGTGGCCTGTTAGAAATTGGGCTGCACAACAGGAGGCGAGTGGCGGGCAAGTGAGTGAAGCTTCATCTGTGTGTACAGCACTTGCATCATTGCCTGAGCTCCACCTCCTGTCAGATCAGCAGGGGCATTAAATTCTCACAGAAGCATTAACACTGGTGAGCTGTGCATGTGAGGGATCTAGGGTGTATACTCCTCATGAGAATCTAATGCTGCTCTGCTCCCCCTCATCCATGGAAAAATTGTATTTCACAAAACCTGTCCTTATCCCAAAAATGTTGGTGACTGCTGTGGTAGGTAAGTCAGTCCACGTGGCTGCTTGATACAATTAAGAGACTCAGTAAACATGAGATCTTGGGGCTGCTACCTGTGTAACACTGCACATTGTTTCACAGTAAACTTTTTTTAAAAACTAGGAAGCACATATTCTAAAGTAACTATGAGTACTACTGTAAATACATATGCCAGTAACATTGTTGTTTATATCAAGTATCATGTACCATGCATGATTACATGTGCTATGGTTTTATATGACTGGTGGTGCAGTATCACCACAAACACATGCACTGTGTCCTCACAGTTATGTTGTCACTAAGCCATAGGGCTTTCTCTACCCCATTATAATCTTATGGGACTGCTCTTTTATATGCAGTCAATTGCTGACCTGAATGTCATTATGTGGCATGTGACTGTGCGTATGTGTGTGTGTGTTATTTTTCAGTAGGTCATGCCACATCCTGCTTAAAGAGGCAAGGTATAAATACACAAGCAGTGACAATATAGCAGTGGGAAGGACAGGTTTCGCCATGGAGTTCAGGGGACTGGTACTCGTTATGGCTCCCTCACTTTACCAGTCTGTGGTGGCAGCTCTGGAGACCACTGGGACACTGTGGTAGAGCAAATGCAGGCTGCACAGAAGCCACCATGTCAGGCAAACTCCCAGGCTTCTCCTCTCAACTGTTTGCCATGTCAGGCTGCATGTAAAAGTGCTTTGCCAACCAGGAAGTACTTTTTAGAACTCAAGGCCTGTTGTCTCTTCCTATCCTAATAATTTGCTATAATTTTTCTCTCCATGATCTTAAACTAAGAAGTTGCACAGTGTAAGTGAATTCTCAGATGAATTACAGTGTGGGTTCCAGGCACAAGGAAAGGGACAGGGAATTCTGGCATGAGTCTTAGTATGAGAAGGGGGTGGGGAGAGGAAAAAGAGAGACTGCATAAGGTCATTATGGTTTAGAACTAGAATATCTCCCAAAAGATTCACATCTGTAGGTAGGGTCTGGTTGGAAGGGTATTCTTTGTCTCCCCAGCTTCTTCCTTCTCTCTGTTTTCCTGGCTACCACAATGTGAGCAGCTATCCTCTATTATGCCTTTCCACCATGTGGCTCTTGCTTTGAATCTGACTGACCATGGATTAGATCCACTGAAACTGTGAGCCAAGATAAACCTCTCTGCCTTTAAATTGTGATTGTTGGGGTATTTTGTCCTCCAACAATAATACAAAAAAATTGATACTGAGGGTGAGGTTGTTGCTATGGCTACCTGATTGTGTGGTTGAGAAGCTTTTGGAACTGATTTGCATGAGGAGTTTAAAAAAGTTTGGAGATGCAAGCTACAGAAGCCTTAGAACACCATCATAAATTTTGATGAGCGATTCTGGGCCAAGTTCAGAATGCTCCTAGGAATCCAGCAGGAGTGAAAAACAGGCTTCTGAAGCTTCAGTTGGGAGTGAGGACTTTTTTGGCAGTTGAACTAGAGGCCATGTGTATTACACTTTGGGGAAAGACTTGTTACATTTTGCCTGTGTTCTGAGACTTTTCTGGAGACTGAAATTAAGGGTAGTATGCTAATTGAACTGGTGGGGGAAATTTCAAGGCAGCCCAGCAGTCAGGTTATGACATGGGTTATGCTGACTGCTTTTAGCTAGATCTACAATAAGAATTAGGAGCAAGTGGCAGAGCCAAAAGATATGAAAGTTTCTAGTTTTTCCAGAAAGGAAGCACCTGTAAAGTTGGGGCAAAGGAGGACATGGTTGATGAAAAGTTCAGCATTAAATGAAGCCAAGTACTTTGTAGAAATGGTTTGAAAGCATTTCAGAAATTCACCAGATCCCACTTTTGCAGGCTCAAAGGTACAAAACTGTAAAGCTTTCATTTGAGAAGAGAGTCCTTGGGCTGCCTGCTTAAAAAGAACATCTTAGGAAATAGGTTCCCAAGGATTCACTTCAGCCATCTTGGTGCTTAGAAGTTGCTACAATGATAGCCCAATTGGGCCTGGCTACTGCTCAACCTTACAGTAGACCTTGGCATCATCCACATAATTCAGGTTGGTCAGGCATGCCAAATGTAAGAGTTGTGGGATCATGGAGGTTTCCACCCATATTTCAAAGGGAGGCCTAGAAGACCAGGTAGTGTGCCCCTGAGAGGGCAATGTGTGGTAAAAGTGCAGTGGAGTCCTCAAGAAGTTAGAGATGTCAGAAAGTAGAATATCTGCTGAAGAATACCTCAGTCAGTGAGTGGCCTGAGAGAGGCCATGGGAACTGTAAATGACAAGACTATGGGGTGAAGCTTCACAAGTGCTTTGAAGTTCACAGACTACCACTTGGCCCCAGGTACTAAACACTGAACTACAGGATTAAATGTTTGCCCTGCTGGGTTTCTATCTTGCTTTTGGTCCAATTCCTTTCTACTTCTCTATTTCTCTCTTTTGGGATGGGAATGTTTATCCTGTATCACTGTATGTTGGAAGTACTTAACTGTGTTGGTTAATTTTCTCTCATTGCTGAGACAAAAAAGCTGATGCCCAAAATGAAGGGAGAAAAGCTTTATTTAGCTCACAGTTTGTGGAGGTTTCAGTCCATAATCAGCTGGCTTCAAGACATGGCAGAGGAGCAACAATTCAGACAGCAAAAGACAGCAAAGACAATAAAAGCCAAAAAGGGAAGAGGGAGGAGAGAAGAATCTTTCTGTCCCTTATATTGTATTTAGGTCACACCCACCTTAGGTGTAGCACTCACACCCATAGTCCCAGCATTGGACCATGATTCATTCACAAACTCTAGAAGCCTGCCCCCATGACTGCATGAGGCTTTGGGGGGACATCTAAACACAAACTATAACATTTTGCCCCCAGACTCCCAAAGACTCATGCACATCCCTTTATGCAAAAGACATTTTAGTCCATCTCTAAGAGTTACCAAAATTCTAACAGTTTTAGCATTGCTGAAAATTCCAAGTTCCAAGTCTCCTCCAACATATAAGGCAAACTCTTAGCTGCAAGCCCCTGTACAAATGAAAAGTTAAACACTTCCAACATTCAATGGCACAAGATAAACATTTCCATTCAAAAGTTACAAAGAAGGGAATAAAAAGCATTGAGTTCAAAGCAAGTCCAAAATCCATCAGGGCAAATATTAAGTCCTGCAATTCCATGTGGAACATGTGAAGCAATCTGTGGTAAGTTGTGAGCTCCAAAACACTTGTGTGACTCTGACCCTATGGCACTCCCAGTGGTTGTAGCTCCCATGGCTTCTCTTAGGCCGGCTCTGCTTAATCTTTGCAGCTTTCCTTAGATGATCCATGTTCCTGGCTTTTCCAAACTTCTGAGGTTTCCACTGACCCTTTGGCTTCACCCTCACAGCTTCACATCCTGCCCTCTTAGGGGCACACTGCCTGGTCTCCCAGGCATTCTAAAAGTGGGATGGAAGCCTTTTTAACCTCAGAACTCTTGCATTTTACATGTACCTAAAACCAATGCCACATAGATGATGCTGAGGTCTGCTGCCAGTTGGAGCAACAGACAGGATTGCTTCTCTCTTGGCTATAGGGTTTGAGTGCCTAAATCACTTGGCACTCTGAATCCAATGACAAGGAATGAATTCTGTATGCTTCTGCTTTTCCAGAACCTGGTGCAGCCACCACCATTCTAGAATATAATTTGGTTGCTGCCATTCTGGAACTTGGTCATCTGCAGTTTTCTCCTCAGTTGTATCTTTGCAATTGACAACTTTACTACAATTTCCTTTCTGGCCAAACTCACAGCATTTTAAATCATCCTGCTGGGCTCCTTACATCTAGGCATAAACCATAATATTAACTTTCCTTTAGATTTTCACAGGGGTTGACAGCTAAGTTTGCCTTGAGTCTCAGAGGAGACTTTGGACTAGGACTTTTCAGAAACACTGGAAGTGTTAAGTCTTTGGTAACTCTAAGGGATGAACTAAATGAATTTTGCTTGATAAGACAGACATGAACTTCTTCTCCCCAGCTCTCTGCCTTCTGGCCTTACAAAGTGAGCAGCTTTCCTTCACCAGACTCTTCTACCATGGTATTTCTGCCTTATAGCTGGCTGACCATAGATTAAATCCACTAAAACTATGAGCCAAAATAAACCTCTCCTTTAAGTTACAGTTATAAGGTATTTTGTCTCAGCGACAGGAAAGTTGAATAATATAAAGACAATGTGTTCTCTGCTCATCCTCGTCACTTATATTTTCTTCATTACACAGAAAGTAATGAATCTGTGTGCACTATGGTTACATGTGGAGGGCACCCATAACCATTCCACGAACCTCATAAGGGATATATTAATTGCAGGGAAAATGAGGTTAAGAGAAATTAAGGACTTGTTCAAGGTAATTTGACTTGCAAGTGGCCAACTTTTGATTTGAACACTGAGCTATCCCCAAGTTCAGCATTTCTTCATTATGTTCCACTGTTTTATGAAGCCTGTTTGTGCTAGACCCTGTCCCTAGTATCATGGATATACAAGAGAAGACATACAGGCAGGGTCTCACAGGAAGCCCATGCCTTCCTTCCCCAGTATCTGAGTCTCCCTGGGGACCCTCCTTTGCAGCTCTGTCTTGCAGCAGGCTACAGGCAGGCAGAAGTTTGCTGTAACCATGTCATTGCGTGTATGCATCTCTGCTGAGCAGGCCCTTCCCAGGGCCTCTGATCCACCGCTTGTGGGCTAACCCCTCAAAAAGCACACAGATCCCAGCTCAGCCTTCATAAAGACCTGCTGATGGGCCGTGGATTGATCTGGCCTCAGTGGTGATGGATGGGGACAGACTTGCTAAACTGCTCCTGACAACTGTGTGGCTTGCTCCATCTCCAGGCCCAGCCGGAAGTCACCAGCTCATAACACACCTCCCCGCCCACAGGGAGAAGAGAGAAAGGCAATCATCTCAGGGCCTGAGATGTGAAACCATTTGTTTGCCACCCTTCCCTCGCCCTTTCCTCTGGCTTCTCTGGGTGTGACACTGGTTTTAGTAGTAGAGAAAGCCATGCTGGTCACTTCCTTGCCTAGAGGTAGGGGTGCAGGGAATGTGATACTCCCAAAAGAGGTGAAAGTCAAAAATCAGTCCCTTTGGAGATAAGGAAGGGCATTTTAAGATAACATTTGCTGGTTTTGGCTGTTGCTAACATCCTGCTTACACACAAAACTGACTTATTATTAGTAAAATGTTGGTGGAAGCAGGGGCCCACTTCAATTTGAGGGCTAGCCTCTGGCAGACAGGAAGCAACTTCATTTTTTTCTCATAGTTTATGTGCCACATACGCTGGCTCTGGGGTGGCATTGGCACCTGGGTCCCAAACAATCAATGTTTAGTCATTCATTCATCACCAAAGCTTTCATTTTATTTATTTATTTATTTATTTATTTAGTAGTACTAGGGACTGCACACAGGGCCTTCACACCGAACTACATCTCCAGCCATTTTTAGATTTTTGTATTTTGTGACAAATTCTCACCAAATCATTACATCTCCCACGCTGGGCTTGAACTTGCAATTCCCCTATCTCAGCTGCCCAGAGTGCTGGGATGGCAGGTATGTGCCACTACACTTGGCTTTACCAACATTTTATTGAGCACCTTTAGCATCCCAGGCATGGAGAGAGCCATGGGGAACCAGCGTCCAAGTGCTGCTTTCCTGACATAAGAGGTCCAGTGGACATCAGAGTTACATGCCACTAATCAGTGGAGGAGGGAAATAAGGGTAAGCGCCATGAAGGGAAGGGAAGGGAAAAGGAAATAACAGTGAATGGAGACATCTATTTGAATTGGTCAGCCACAATGGCTGCTCTGGGAAAGAGTTTTGAACTCTCCAAGGGACTTGAGTTGGAAACTAGTTAAAGAAAAGGAAGAACAACATGTGCGAGGGAACAGTTACTTAATCTGAGAGTCCTGAAGGAGGGCTGAGGAGAAAGAAGGCAGAGCCCTCAGGGTTAGAGCAGATAGAACATTCCAGAATTTGCCAAAATGGCAAAGGTCAGCTTTATAGAAAACTGGGAGGTAGCATCTGGTCAGCTCTTCCCTCTGTGGCCATCTCCCCCCACTCGCCCTTTCTCTAATAATCCTACTCTCAAGATATCATTTCAGGCTTTTGGTTAAAGTTAAAAAAAATTCCGACAACATATCTGTGAGAGACAGAGATGAGCAAGATGCACTCAGCCTCATAACACAGCCTCCTTAAAAACACCCCAGCAAAGCACACAAAGGACTGCAACAGACAGGGCCTGGAGAGAGCACACAGAAGCCAGGGCAGGTGGATTGTGCTAATGGAGCCTGGCATAATTTAAGGGAACTCCCTGTGATAGGTAGTCCAGGGGCCCTCTCAGATAGCTTTGTCTTTTTGAGCCTAATGTCTGTGGATGGACACAAGATATTGTAGGGCCAGTCATGGTGGCACATACCTGTAACCCCAGCTACTTGGGAGGCTGAGGCAGCTGGATCGAAAGTCACAGGCCAGTCCAAGCAATTTAGCAAGACCCTGTTTCAAAATAAAAAGGACTGGGGATACAGTTCAGTATTTGACTGGGTTCAATTTCTAGTACAGCCAAAAAAGAGAAAGCAAGCAAGCATTTTAGGGAGCAGGAGAAGGATAGGGCCTTCACTTGAAAGAAGAGGCCAAGCTCCTTATAAAAGAGAAGGTGCAGGTAACCCACTTGGGACCCCTGCTGTCTCTCTGACAGAAGCTTTCTTTCTCTCAGTAAATATATGCTGCTCAAAAAAAAAAAAAAAAAAAAAAAAGAAAGAAAAAGAAAAGGTGCTCCTGTCAGGTTAGATGTTTTCATCCTCTCCCAAAGGCCTTCTGAAGAAGGTAGGACTCAGATCTCTCCAGAGCGCTTACTGCTTCCATATGACTTGTGCAAAATGCAAAATGTCACTGTTCTTGGCCTCTAAGGCAGACAGACCCCCATGTCCCTGCATTCACTGATCCTACCCTGCTGTGGAGTGGGGGCGGGAACCGGAAGTCTGTGTGTGAAAGCATCCGGGATACAGTCCCACAAGGGCGTGTTCTCAAGAGAAGTCCTACTTTCCGCATGAGGGCGCTGACGACGGAGGGTTGACCCCTTTGCCAAGTCTCACAGCTATACTGGCAACTTTGCAGCCTGCTCCTAAGCTCTTTGCTACGTTAGGATGTGACTCAAAGTGTTGAACGAGTGCTGTTTTGTTCATACACAGTGTGTCTAAGAAGTTGATTTCTCCGGCCATGGGGAGCATTCTAAGAAGGGTGCTTTGAGGCCCCCAAGCTTCCTTGGTCCCATTTTATAGATGGGAAGGATGGTGCTGAGAGTAGGGGTGCAGAGGGAAGCATGTAAGTGAATTACTCCGTTCCCAGAGGGAGTTGGGGTGGCTTGGAATAGCCAGGCGCTGACCGAGTTTCCACTCGGCTGCCTCAGCCACACTCCGAGAACCCGGCTGATAATTGCTCATTATGTGCTTAATCTGGGCACAGCCAGGCCTGGCAGCAGGATTGCGTCACATCAAAGCGAGTTCTTCAAAGGAGCTGAAAGCTGGCCCCCGGGGTAATTAGCAGAGGACCTATTTTCTCCTGCTCGGGACAGTTGGGAGGGTTTCAGGCTAGTCCAAATGGCACGAAGTGTAGCTCGGAGTTGTCAACTCCCTGGCGAACTAGGATAGGCAAGCTGATAACTTAAATCCCTCAGCCTTTTTCTTTTATATACTGCTAAGACATTTTCTCCTCCTGGCTGGCACAGATGCCCTGATCAGTTGATTGTCCTCTGCTTCCTGGAACGCTGTGTACCCTCTGTCTAGGCAGCCAAGTTCCTCTGGGAAGAACCAGATAAAACACTTACAAACACCACCATGACTCAAAACTACAACCTGAAAGAAGGTGACAGAAACTTGCCTGCACTTAGAGGTGCTCTGAATCAAGGCATGGTGACTCAGTTTCCCAAGTTGCCCAGGCTCAGTGGCCCCACATTGCAGGCCCATTTTGGGGAGCATTGGTTCAGCTATCAAGGTGAAGCTTTGGGGGTAACAGGCCTGGCATGAGCCTGCCAAGAAAACGAAAGGATTTGCCTGGTCACTTGATGTGACTGCCTTTCCCCTCACCCGGCTGGAGGAAGAGGCAAGGTGATGTTATATCTCTAATCCCATTTGCAGTCCCCTGTCACACAACCAGGTATCCCACTGGCATGGCGTGGAAGTGTAGAAAGTGCTAAGAGACGTTATAATGGAGTCTGGTGCCTCTTTTTCATAGCCTGTGGGGCAGTCAGTCTAACAGGCCCAAGTGAGCTTGACGTAGGAGCTGAATGGTGCTGAACTGGCCAGCAGGGTATGGGATCCCATGGTGGCAGGGCAAGGACAGTGACAGTAGCAGGCCTGGCTGGTGTGGGCAGAAGCAGAGAGCTTTTCTGCCCTGCTTTGATACATGAGAGTTCTCACTTGCTAGCGAGTTTGAAAAAGAATTACTCTTACCCTCTATTACTAACCATATTTAGTAATGGGCACTTTAAACAGTGAAATTATTGGGGAGGCAAATAAAATGTTCTTGGATGAGTGTTGAGCAACACTCACAGACTAGGGAGAGGAGGAGGTCATCGTGAGCAGGGTCTCCTATTTTATGGAAATAAAATAGTGTGTTTTAGATTTGCTGAAAATGCAGACTTTGTTTAAACACCATCTTCATATGTAATTTGTGAGCATTGACTTTCTTTGTATCAGTTATTTTGCTAACACTAAAAATAAATGATTAGATACACACTTTAAGAGTTAGGGACAGTGGTCATGGTTAGTAGCTGAGAAGGAACCCCTGTATTCCTGGGAGCAGATGGAGATACTCTGCTTCTAAATGATTTAAAATATCCAGAGCCAATATGAATTTCCTTTTAGGATTCCCTGGCCCCTGCTGCAGGCTTTCTGCCTGACCATTGACTGGGCATTCATATGCTCCTTATTCTTGTGTGATTCAAGAGCCTCATGCTGGAAACATAAGCCTTTAAAATTGCTTCACAAAGCACCTGCAGCCTTTGCTAATCCTCAGGTGTGAATATCCTAGGCACCTGCTCAATATTCCCTTGGTATTTGTGTTAACTATATGGGAAATGATGGTGAATGCTTCTGGGAGTGGCCTGGTGTGGTGGAAAGAGGAAATGCGAACCTAGGGTTCAAGACTATCAGGGACCAGCAGGTCAGCCCCAATTTCCTTGTCTCTAGAAAGGGTGAGGGGTGGAGTATGACTGAAGCTGGCAGGAGGCTGTCTGAATTGAGCATGTCCTTATTACTCCTTTGACCCTTTTCATCCTCCACCTGTGGGCCCCCAACTGTCTGCTCACCACTCCCACACCACCTCATACCCTATTCTGGTCAGGACCCTACAGGACAAGATCTGTGCTTGATTCTCCATCCCTGTGCCAGGGCAAACAAGTACTCAGAAATGGTTAAATAAGTAGCCCAGTTCATGTTCATTCTGTGTTGCTATCACAAAATACCTGATGCCAGGTAACTAATGAAGCACTGTATTTGGCTCATGATTCCAGTGGCTGGCAGGTCCAAAGTGTATGGCTGCAGAATTCTAGCTGCTTCACAACCTGGCAGAAAAGTGGGGAAAGGATCTGAGGGCAGAAGCACACACATTCGTGCCAGGAAGCAAGAAATTACGGAGGGTCGGGCTTGCCCTCTTTATGAGAACTTGCTCTCAAGGAAACTACTCCACGCCTACCTACCCATGACCTACTTTGTTCCATTAGACCCCACCTTTTAAAGCACCCTCACACTGAGATCCAGTCTTGGAGAGAAGTTTCCATCTGGCCACAGCAGTTTAGAAGCTAATGGCTGTGACTGCAATGGCTCAACATTCATTCCTTGTAGGGAGTTGTCCAGGCCTCCTCAAGGTTCAGAGGAGTTTATATTTGTAATCTCAGGGAAAAGTTATCGGAGTTCTAGTAAGTAAATTCCAGTCTATCGCTTAGAGTGCAACCCTCGGTGAAAATAAAGAGGCGCAGTCATATCTACAGTTGTAGGCAGCCAAGGGGGTCCTGAGTCCAGGTAGAAAAATGGTTAACTGAAACAAAGACCTCAACCCCAGGAAGAACCTGGGTTTTATTAATTTGTGAAGAAGGGAGTGGATCAGGGTTGAGTGACAGAGAATGGCAGGAAGTATGTGAGTACTGTGAGCTGGGCTAGGTAGGAGACACAATGACACCTCTGCAATAAACAGAGAGAGATATGCAGAAAGAGTACAAGATTCAATCAGCGCCTCAGCTAGACCCATTTACATTGCTTAAAGCTAATTGAGGGGGTGGAGTATTTTCCTAGTCAGTTCTGTACATATCAACACACTAAGGTAGGGTAAGGGTCAGCCAAAATGGAGACAAATGGTGTTTTAGGGGCAGCCATCCTGGTGGTACTTCGGAATTCCTCATATAATTCCCTCCAGAAATTACCATATCACCCACCAATTATTTTATCTCTTTTAGGAATATTTTTTATGTGCAAAAGAATACAATGTATTGTATGTTGGTGTACTTGATATGTATGGTATCTTGTTCAGCAAGTTAGACTGGGAGGAAAGAATGCAATTAAACTGTCAAAATGTAATCATTTCTCATATTTAATTTAAAGCGGCTCATTCTCATTTAGCTTTCATAGTTTTAGAGTTAAAAGCAAAGAAAGTTACCAGGACAACTGGTAGTTTACAAAATGAAGACATGACGTTCTGAGTGTTGGCGACAGCTTAGGAGCTGTTACGCTCACATTATTTTGCTTTCATAACGCAATGTGCAGCTTCATTTTTTTGACCCATGAAGCCCAGAATTAGCCAGTTTGAGGTACAATGGACCATTCTGATACAGGAAGTTCCCCCTGAACTGGCTGGTAACTCTAAATCCTCCCAAGGAAAGAGGGAGAGAGGGAGAGAGCGAGCGAGCATGTGCAGCTTCCATTGAGTCTCGGCTATTTTGGGGCTCTTGGCCTCTTTATAAGCAGTGCCAGCCTGGTTAGTTAAGCAAAATGAACATTCACCATCAGCTCTGTGGAGGTGAAAAGCCTCGCTTCCATTGTGGGTGACTGTGTTCATGATGTTTATTCTGGAAGCATGTATTAACACTGACTTGGTGCACTGGGCTGGGACCCCAGACTCAGAAAAAAAACAAAGTTGTTTCTCTTCTGAAGCTGCTCAAGTCAGGGAGACAGGTAGTCAGTAGGGCACCATGGAGACCCAAGCCGAGTACAGACCTTGTGCTCCAGAACTATCTGGAAAATGAAGGCAATGAGATGAAAAAATATCCAGATGAGTGAGTCAGCACTGGGGCTTCTGCCTGGGGAGGGCTGGGGAGGGGATGGTCATCAGTCAAGCCATGTCTTTTTCACAGTATTTTCCTTTTTGTTTAAAAAACTAGTGAATATTTAGAAAGATACAATGTCACTTATGTGATGTCACTATGTAAAATGTGTAACCTGAATCTAGTCATGAGACAACACTGGACAAACTCAAATTCTGTCATATAATCTTCAAACATGTCAAGGTCAAAAAACACAAAAAGACCCAAGAACTATTCCAGATTAAAGGAAACCATGAACGCTGAATTTATTTGGGTAAGTGTATAATTCACATA
This sequence comes from Cuniculus paca, assembly GCA_004365215.1. Taxonomy (NCBI): domain Eukaryota; kingdom Metazoa; phylum Chordata; class Mammalia; order Rodentia; family Cuniculidae; genus Cuniculus; species Cuniculus paca. The sequence goes on from RJWT010013851.1 coordinate 18,117, forward strand.
TTTATGGTACAGAGTTACAATGTCTCCAATTTACTCTCAAGTGGGGGAGTGAAAATAGAACAAATGGAATGAAATGTACTCAAGTGGTGAATCTGGGTTCTGTGCTTATGAGAATTTCTTAAAAACTTTTCTGTAACTTTGAAATTAGAGCAAAATAAAAGGTGAAAATTATATAGACTCAATGATTTGGAAAAGTGTAGAGAAACCCATTGTTAGGGTATTCTGGGGCAATAGCGAAGCAAAAAGTAACAAAAGGAGGAGTTAACTGAGGATGTGGAGAGGAACACACAAGTCATGCCGTTGAGCTATCTCCTCTTGCAGATATAGACTTGGTGGTGGGGTGTTGTATGACCTCTGACCGTAAGTGGCGCTTGGGACACGCATTGATGACATGCAAGAAACTGATTGGAATTCTCTTCACGCGCCAGGGAAAGGAAAGAGGAAGTTGTAATCAGGGCTGAAGGGGAAGAAGGAGGTATGGACAGGGCAGGCCACCACCATAATGTCCAGTAATTTATACTAGGGCAGAAACCTCTCACCCATGGCAGCCAAAATAAAATGAAAACTCTCATAACCTCACCTTTTGTCCTGTGGAACTAACCATGCTTGACCTGTCGTTTCCCACCTTCTTCACTCTGTGCCTACTCACAGGAGTCAGGATGTCCTGCACAGCCTTAGCCTTGGGCCCTGCCCAACACAGTTTAAGTTCTTCTGTGGTCATGGGAGACCTCATATCAGAGGTCCAACTGGCATGCTGATGTGTTTCATTTGGCAGTGTCAGGGCTGAGAATCCCAAGACATGGATGCTTGACAATTGCAACTGAATAGCACCAGGTTTTGCTACAGAGGTCTCTTTGGGTCTTTGCCTTTTAAAAAAATCAATTGGAAAGAGAAACATATTTAAGTCCCTGGTATTTTTATTTTATCGCTCTCTGAGCCATCTTCAAAGGTTTCTTGGCTGTATCGTTTCTTATTTTGGGGTGCACTGTGCACCATAGGATGTTCAGTGGCATCTCTATCCACTTCCCACCAGATGCCACATCAGCACCAACGTTTATAACACCAAACATCTCAGACTTTCCAGTCTCACCAAACACTCCCTAAGGCTAGCAAAACTGTCTCTGAGATCCACTGTTGTAAAGGCAGATACCAGAATGGGGACAGAATTCCTCCATTATGTCCTTCCCACATTGGAATAGATCAGGTTGGGTCAATAAGGAAAATGAGCCCTGGGATCAGGGCTGAACTTCTGACTCAGTTTCCTCAGTGGGGGGCAGTGGTTAATAGTCACACTTGTCCTCTCTCAGGAGATGAAATGATAGGCATTACGTAATGAGTCTCCACAGGGATTGTAATAGTTGGTACAAAGACATTTCAGTTCTCTCTCTCTCGCCATGAGAATAAAACATATAGCAAAGCCACTTTACAGACTGCACAGAACAGTTAAATACATCCAAGGAATTATCATTTCCATCTTTAAGTTGCTTGCTGGTTCCAAAATGTCTACAGATCTAGGTATTTGTGGCTGGGAGAGAGACTATGATGTGCTTACCACATCTGGTTTGTTTTGTTCTGAGTACACAGAAAAAAGTTTACTTCCCAGGCTCCCTTAGAGGAAGGTGAGCTCCTGTGACAGTTACAGTCAAGGGAATGTAGTTGCCACATCTAGTTTTGGTCCTGGGGCTAGTGAAGTCACTAGACTGAAGGAGCCTTGGCCCCTGGCACAAACTGCAGAGCAGAGCCCCTCTCTGTAAGCTGTGACATAAACAGAACTCACACTTAGTTGTATGATGCTACTGAAGTTTGCAGGCTGTTTGTTACACAATGACTCACCTGTCTTAACTGATACATGAGGAGCAGAAAACCAAAATTGAGAACAGCTCTGTAGAGCTGGCAGAGCAAATCAGATGCTCTGAACAGTCAGTCCTGAAAAGATTCCTTAGCCTTCTCTGAGGTCCTACCTCTGGGCCTTTGTTCATTTCACCTATACCTCAAGAATCCCTCCCTTCACTGCGGCCTCTACTCATGACAGTGTTGTTTATTCTTTCTGGTTAACTCAAAAAACTCCCCTTCCAGAAGCTTCCCTGACCTCTGGTGTAGAAGCTTCTCTCCCATGAGCTCCAGCTTGACTCTATAGTCTTCAGGACATCATTTTGCAGCCATTTTTTGAGCTTATCTCTTGATCAGAATTGGCCCTCTTAAAGGCATATTGCATGCCCTATTCCCCCTGGCACCTCTGCCCCCAGTCCCTTAATCATAACAGCATAGAGTTAGATAGAAATATTATAGGCAGTCAGACTGGGCTAGGCCCTTGAGGGACCAGTGCAGAAGACCAGATGTCTTGTAACCTTGGAGGAGACAGACACCCCCAGCTATGGGCCAGACCTCAACACAAAAGGCAAAAAAAAAAATGCAACAACACCCTAAGCATAAACATCAGGGACTGATATTCTAAATAGGTATGGATCACCCTGAGGAAGCCAGGAGCCACCATCCCAACTCCCTACAGGAAGAGTCACTGCTCTGTAAGAATGCTCACTTGCTATGTGACTTGCTTCCCCATTTGTCCCTGATTTGGTCAATTTTACCTGAACAATTAATCTTTCTGGTTGACCATAGTTCTGTCCCACCTCATGCCCACCTGCCTTGCCAGTTCCCATATTTTCCCCATCTTGGATTCACCTCACCTCATGGTTTCGCTCTATAAAATTTCCTAGAAAAGACAGTCTGGCAATCCACTTGGGACCACTTCTGCCTCTCTCTCAGACAGAAGCTTTCTTTCTCTCAATAAATATATTCTGCTCTTAAAAAAAATCGTAACAGCATAATGATATCAAAACTCCAACACACTAGTAATCAGTCATGGCTTCAAGATACAGCCTCAGCCAGCCACATGCCAAAATCTCTTGCAGGAAGCCAATCACAGTAATGTCACTCACCCCCTGCGCATCATTTGCTGCCTGTGTAATCAGTGCAAGGCTCTGGTCCTTGACATGGACCTCAGTGGTCTTGGGATCTTGGCATTTTTATCACCCCCATTTCCAGTTGACTCAAAACCATGTGATGAAGTTCATGCTAAGCATACCAGAACTTGGTCCCCCAACCTGCCAAATGCCAGTTCCTCCTTTGCCCATGTTGCCTCATAGGACTTGCATAGCACTCAGGAGCAACTAGCAGAGTGACACACAGCTGAAGTCTGGGAAAAAGTGCAGCAGGTAGCGTGAGAGTCTGTGTGAAGCATGGCTGGTGTGTAATAAGCACTTGCGATCATCGATGTGAGGACGTGACCCATGCCGCACCCCAGCCAAGAGGCCCGAGAGTAGATGTGGCTGAGCTTGCCTGCCCCTGGCCAACATGCCAAGCCCTG
>RJWT010013852.1:0-21480 GCA_004365215.1 Cuniculus paca
GCGCCTTCCACCCGGCGCTGGAAGAAAACCTTCCCGCGCGCCAGCAGAAGTCTAGCGCCTCCGAAGTGACTCTGAGAGCGTCAGCTGTTGCCAGCTCTGTGCGTACTTTCAAAGAGTAATAGTAATTGTTCACTTCCACCATCCCGAGAGGCGCCAGAGAAGCTGTGCTGTTCTGACCCGAACAAAAGCTCTCCCCCGTTCGGCGCGTTGGGACGCACGGTGTCACCCGGGGCTCCAGGGCAGCGAGCAGTCCCTATTGGAAAGCGAAGGCGCACGCCGGACGGCGACATGGGAAACGCGGAGCGGCCCCCGCGGTCTCGGCGCTCCCAGCCTGCACCCTGGTTGCTGCTACTTCTCGCGGCGACCCCCGTACTGCTGACCGTTCCCGGCGCGATCGGGCGCCCTGCCCAGGAGGACGAGGAGCTCGTGCTGCCGGCCTTGGAGCGCGCCCCAGGACACGAGACCACGCGCCTCCGCCTGGACGCCTTTGGCCGGCAGTTGTACCTGGAACTGCAGCCCGACCACGGTTTCTTGGCGCCCGGCTTCACACTCCAGACTGTGGGGCGCAAACCTGAGCCCGAGGCGCAGCGTCTGGACCCTATCGGCGACCTGGCGCACTGCTTCTACTCCGGCACGGTGAATGGAGACCCCAGCTCAGCCGCCGCTCTCAGCCTCTGCGAGGGCGTGCGTGGCGCCTTCTACCTGCAGGGCGAAGAGTTCTTCATCCAGCCCGCGCCTGCCGCGGCCACCGAGCGCCTCGGCCCCGCCGCCGCCCAGGAGGAGCCTCTGGCGCGGCCTCAGTTCCATCTCCTGCGGCGGAGGCGGCGGGGCGGCGGCGGCCCCAAGTGCGGAGTGCTGGACACGGAGACGCTGCCCGCGAGGGGCGCAGAACCAGAAGGGGAGGACGCAGGGGCGCAGAGGCCACTGTGGGACCCGGCGCTGCCACGCGCGGGACAGCCAGCAGGTAGAAAGCTTCCCTCGCTCCTCTCACCATTCATCCCCGTCCCCATTTTCCCTACCCGATGTTATTGGAGGTTAAACTTCAGCTCGCGGTCAGGAAAATCGGTCTGTTTGGGTTGGTGGACCGACGGGTGAATTTAACTCCTGCTGCAAGATTTAATTGCATTTGCCCACATAATAACCAAGAAAGGCCAGAAAAATCAACGATTCTCTGCAGACTAAGACCGACTGGGAAGGGAGAGTTTGTAACCCGATTCTTTACATCTTAACCGAGTGCGAGCGCACGTGACTTCTTTCCATTCCTTTTCTTTTTAACGATTTCATGTGCGCTCTTTGGCTGGGTTGCAGCTTCGCGCTGAGTTTTGTAACCCGCAGTCTGTGAGTGCGCCCGGCTCTCGGGGGCGGAGATGGAGAGGGCAGGGAGCGACAGTGACCTCCGAGTGTGCCCGTGAGCCTGGGCAGCTGCGCTACCTTCTGCTATGTGGGATTCTGTCTCCTTCTCCCCTTAAAAGGCTGAACTGGAAGGCTGGGGGCAGCGGGGCCCCTCTAGAACCTGCTTGGGAGGTCTTTGCGCCGCTCGCCCCGCCTGCGCGCCCTCCTACCCCGCCTCCCGGTTTGCGCTCCCCCTCGCGGCTGTAATTCGGCTCTCTAGTACTGTTCAGGGTTACCCGCGGCGGACTTTATGGGATGCCCTGACTCTTGTTCAGTGCAGGGCCTACCATCAAATTCTTTTCATTTTATCACTCTGGTCCTAAAAAAACAAAAACAAAAAAAAACTTTCTCGTGCCTTGTTCTAGAATTTCCATTTCCCCAGCTCATCTGCTCCTGGAAGCGGTTATGTGAACACAGCCCAGTTGAGGACTTTTCTGGGGGTTGGTCCCCCGGCGTCATGTAGCCCCAGGGCTCTTTTCCAAATAATCAACCATGAACTTCTCTCCCTGGGGCAGTGAGAGTGAGCCAATGCGCTGCTGGGCAGAGTGGGTGGTCCTTGTGCCCGGAATTGGCCTGAACAGAGCACCCCAGGGACCCCTGGAATGAGAGAGCTGAGCAATGCAGGCTGAGATTCCTTTAGGTCCCGCCCCTTGGCAGCAGCCCCAGCCCTGCCCCTGGCCTTCCACGTGGCGCAGGATGATCTCATTCAGGATTTGAGTTCTGGCCTCCAGAGTGAAAGAGTGACTCAGGGCGCCCTGCCTGCTGCTCTTGTTCCAATTTTTACTACAGCTGGGTAGTATGATGTGCGTACTGCCTCGTTCAGACTGTAGACTTCCAAAGGGTCAAAAGAAATCTTGTTTACACAAGTACAAAAAAGAGGCTAATCACACCTTGCAGCACATTTTTGAAAAAAATTTCAAATAAAAGAAAAAATTTAAAAAAATAACTATTTCCAGTAAAATGAATGCAAATATTTTTTATTGTTGTTATTTGGGATATATTTTGGTTTTATTTGCTTTGACTCATCTGGCTTTCCTTATATACTCTGGGAAGGTAATTATTCTTGGAGAAACTGCCAGTGAGCAAACTGTCTCTCTTGTTTCTTGACAGGAACTGGAAGTGTAAGAAAGAAGAGGTTTGTGTCCAGCCCTCGCTATGTGGAAACCATGCTTGTGGCAGACCAGTCAATGGCAGAGTTCCACGGCAGTGGTCTAAAGCATTACCTTCTCACCTTATTCTCGGTGGCAGCCAGGCTGTACAAACACCCCAGCATTAGGAATTCAGTTAGCCTGGTGGTAGTGAAGATTTTGGTTATCTATGAGGAACAGAAGGGGCCAGAGGTGACCTCCAATGCTGCCTTCACTCTGCGGAACTTTTGCAATTGGCAAAAGCAGCACAACCCACCCAGTGACCGGGATGCTGAGCACTATGATACGGCGATTCTTTTCACCAGACAGGTGAGAGCAAGACAGCGCCCATCACCATACTGTCCTTTGAGAGTTAGCATGGCATAAACAAAGTGCAAAGGAGGCATTTCAGCAATGTTTTCAGTTGGCTTACATGTTCTATCATACTTAATTCTACTGTAACTTTAGTATCTCAAGTTACACAATTCTATTTTAAAAGATTGGTAATAGTCTTGATTAAAATCTCATGCATTCATCCTAGCTCAACAATAATGAATGTAGATGCTCCAAAACATATGTGAAGACACATTCTGCTAAAAAGTTAACTTCTAAAGCTCAGACTGTTCTTTTTTTAATATAAAAATTTACCTTTACTTTTCGTAGGACCTATGTGGGTCCCAGACATGTGATACCCTTGGGATGGCAGATGTTGGAACAGTGTGTGATCCTAGCAGAAGCTGCTCAGTCATAGAAGATGATGGCTTACAAGCTGCCTTCACCACAGCCCATGAATTAGGTAAGTCTGTCTCAGAGTACAACTTAAGCATAATTCATAGATTCTAACTGATAAAACAATGTGTTAGAGAGGTAGAGTTTGTAGACAATATTGCTATTTTATATACCAGTACACTGTAAAAATTATAGGAAATATTTTCTACTATTTCAAACATCTTCATTAGAATAAACAAGAGTATGAGCTAAGGACATTTGGAAATTTACAAATTCCTTTACACTCTTTGGAAATTAGACATTATGCCTTGGGTGTCCATTAAGAAATTGATTCTTAAATATGTTTCTTTGTATTAAAATATCACTTTGAGACAAACTCAGTCAAGAGGGGGGAAAAAATGCTACAAATAGCCTCTATTTTAATGAGAGTTTTGGACTGCTTCCTAGGCCACGTGTTTAACATGCCGCACGACGATGCAAAGCAGTGTGCCAGCCTGAACGGCATAAACCGGGATTCCCACATGATGGCCTCGATGCTTTCCAATTTGGACCGCAGTCAGCCTTGGTCTCCCTGCAGTGCCTACATGATCACATCGTTTCTGGATAATGGTCATGGTAAGACTTATGACTCTTCTTGCTAAATGGTGCCCAGCTTTTCTTGGATAGTGTTCTAGTTAAATAAATTTGTTGTCTGTTGCTGTTTATATTTTCCCTCTTTCAAAATTACTTTTCACTGTCAAGATCGTAAAGACTCAGATCTTAATTTCCAGGGAAAGATAGTGCTTCCAGTCGAGTAGCCCCCAAAGTCCGTTCATTCACATTTTGAGCAGAACAATAACTTCCTGTCATTGTTAAGCCAGAAATACTTTATTGAGAATCATGACTAATAATTTACATTTCCTGGCCTTTTTCTCCCAAACTCTGCAGCTTTCAAATTACTTTCCTATACATGGTATTATATGATAAGTATTTTGCAAAACCATGCTTTGATTAACTAATTACTGATATTGGAGGCATTTCCTTTGCAGGGGAGTGTTTGATGGACAAGCCACAGAATTCCATACAGCTGCCATCTGATCTCCCTGGGACCTTGTATGATGCCAACCGGCAGTGCCAGTTCACATTTGGAGAGGAGTCCAAACACTGTCCCGACGCAGCCAGCACATGCGCCACTCTGTGGTGCACTGGCAATTCCGGCAGCCTGCTCGTGTGCCAAACCAAACACTTCCCGTGGGCCGACGGCACCAGCTGTGGAGAAGGAAAATGGTGTGTCAATAGCAAGTGTGTGAACAAGACTGACAAGAAGCATTTTGATGTGAGTTCTTTTTTCTGCTGAAGCACATTTGCATCCTTTATAATTCAGAATTAGAAAAAAAATTGATATTAAAAAGATTTTTTTTTACCAAGTTAAATGTCCCATCTATATCTTCTAACAGGAATGCAATGTAGCTTAATTTTAGAATTGATTCTTTGTTCCTCATGGTTTTTGTTTTTTTTTTTTTTCTGTTCTTCCTTAAGAGGTTTCTTTGGATAATTCTAACATTGATGATTTCTGTCTTCATTTAGACTCCTGTTCATGGAAGCTGGGGACCATGGGGACCCTGGGGAGAGTGTTCCAGAACCTGTGGCGGAGGAGTTCAGTATACAATGAGGGAGTGTGACAACCCAGTCCCAAAGAATGGGGGGAAATACTGTGAAGGCAAACGAGTGCGCTACAGATCATGCAACATTGAGGACTGTCCGGATAATAACGGTAGGTGCAAACGAATGTCCACTTTGAGAAAGTGGGGTAAAGAGGCTGAACTCATAACCAATGTATAAAGGTTGGAAACTGATCGTGTCATCATATCATTCTCTTTTCAGGAAAAACCTTTAGAGAAGAGCAATGTGAGGCACACAATGAATTTTCAAAAGCTTCCTTTGGGAGCGGACCTGCCGTGGAATGGACACCCAAGTATGCTGGTGTCTCACCGAAGGACAGATGCAAGCTCATCTGTCAGGCCAAAGGCATTGGCTACTTCTTTGTTTTACAGCCCAAGGTAGACATTTTATACTTACTTTCTGCCCAAGAACCAAGGCCTTGACTTGCCACCTTTTCCTGCTACCTTTGCTTTGCTTTCTTTACTCTGTATATCCGCACGTGTTCAATTTTAAATTCTTCTGACTTCTGTTCTTCTAAAGGTAGTAGCAGCCACCTGCTTTGAGTTAGTGTTGCTTCAAGTTACAAATGAAGCTTGAATCCACGACTTAAGTTTTTTGCAGTTGCTTAGTATTACTCATTTATGTAGAAAGAGATGCCTTTTTAAAAAAATCAAGTGTTTCCCTTTATAACTAGGTTTCACATACAACTGTGGTTAAATAAATTATGTATTAACATAGCGACCAGTGGTTTTGAAAAACAGTTTAGGCATGGTCCAAAGTACTTGTTACTGGGCAACCATCAGTAATATGTGCAAACACACTTTTAAAATGCAAGTCTGAGCACTCTGATACTTCATCTGTATATTGAGCATAGATATTGAATAAGAAACACTTTTCCTGAGAGTCTAAACCTGCTTCTAACAAAGAAAATGGAATTTAATTTGGTTGAGATTATGTGTCATTAGTATTGTAGGCTATAAAAATATTCCCAAGTTGCAGATTCCACGTTTAGTGAGCGATTTATAAAGCACCTATTGGCAAGTAATTCCCCGGGGCACTGAGGATACACCAATAAAGAAATTGACAAAGAGTTCTATTTTCATGGACCTTAGCTGTAGTGAAGACCCAATGACCAAACCAGTGATCAGAAATTTATAGTTTTTTCAGATGTCTGTCTATGCTAATAAGAAGATAAAAAGCCAAAGAGAAGGGAAGTTTGTGCCATGATTGAAGAATACTGTTTTTAATTAGCCTGGTCCAGAAAAGAGAGAGGAAAATGTTTACAGTTGCAGCTTCATTGCTTTCCCTATTAAAGAATAACATCGGATATATGTTGTTCTCTTTTTCAGGTTGTAGATGGTACCCCATGTAGTCCAGACTCCACTTCTGTCTGTGTGCAAGGACAGTGTGTAAAAGCTGGTTGCGATCGCATCATAGATTCCAAAAAGAAGTTTGATAAATGTGGTATTTGTGGAGGAAATGGATCTACATGCAAGAAAATATCAGGATCAGTTACTAGTGCAAAGTAAGTTTTAAAATGTGTATTCTCTGAGATCTTCTAATCTAGATGTACAATTTTACAGCACTGGGAAGAATGCATTATAAACAACTATGTTTTCAGATAAGTGATTAGCCAGTGAATGAAAGACATGTGTCTATTTTTCTTGCTTACAGACCTGGGTATCATGATATTGTTACAATTCCCACTGGAGCCACAAACATTGAAGTGAAACAGCGGAATCAGAGGGGGTCCAGAAACAATGGCAGCTTTCTGGCCATCAAAGCTGCCGATGGCACCTATATCCTGAATGGTGACTTCACATTGTCCACTTTAGAGCAAGACATTACTTACAAAGGCGTTGTGTTAAGGTACAGCGGCTCTTCTGCAGCGTTGGAAAGAATTCGCAGCTTTAGCCCCCTCCAAGAGCCCTTAACCATCCAGGTTCTAACTGTGGGCAACGCGCTTCGGCCCAAAATTAAATACACCTATTTTGTGAAAAAGAAGAAAGAATCATTCAACGCTATCCCCACTTTCTCAGAATGGGTCATTGAAGAGTGGAGCGAATGTTCTAAGTCATGTGGATTGGGTTTGCAGAGAAGAGTGGTAGAGTGCAAAGACATTAACGGGCAGCCTGCTTCTGAGTGTGCCAAGGAGGTGAAGCCAGCCAGCACCAGGCCTTGTGCAGACACACCCTGCCCACAGTGGCAGCTGGGGGATTGGTCGCCATGCTCTAAGACTTGTGGGAAGGGTTACAAAAAGAGAACCTTAAAGTGTCTGTCCCATGATGGGGGTGTGCTGGCTCATGAGAGTTGTGATCCTTTAAAGAAACCCAAGCATTATATTGACTTTTGCACAGTGGCAGAGTGCAGTTAAACGGTGTCGGTTTGAGGGAAAGACAGTGTGGAAGGGCTGGTGCACTGAAATCAAAGAGTCCTGGAGGGATCCCATGTATCTTGCCAGTAATCGTTGAGGTGTGTCAATGAGGTGGAAGTGTGGAGTTAGATAGAAGTTAGATCTTGAGAAAATTCTGCCAGTTACAAATTTGATAGGGTAGTTATGGAGTATTAACCCTTGAGTAATGATAAAGCCACAGGGTATTATTATTTCTTTTGTTACATCTATGACAGAAACAGTTGTCAGAATAAGTCTTGCAAGCCCTGTTTCCTGGTACTGATTAATGCTTGGAGTCATGGAGGCTGGGAAAGGTGATCAAGAAAGATGAGATTTTAAAATATGACTGGCTTTACCTCACTAAAAATGGGGAGAGTTACACGTAGGATGTTTGACCAGTACTGCTTGTGGCACAGAATGGTTGTAAATTTTAAGATTCCAGACTGTTCAACCTGCGGAAAAGTTTCAGCTATCTGAAATAACTCGTGACTCCACCTTCTTGTGCCACCTCCATCTCCATCCATGTAGTTCATTTTGAAGAAAAGACAATATGTATATTTATAAAAGGACATCAAGTCTACAAAGGCAAAAAAAAGAAAAAGCAGCATCGTACTAGGCGCTGGTAAAAATTGAAGGCGACACGGTGACCTTGGTACCTCCAACCTACTTATGTAAGCCTACTTTCGGAATGCGAATGTAAGGAAATAATCTGTGTCTCAAGAAAACGAATAAGATCACATAAAAAGGATGTAATGCCACAATAAGCATGGGGCGTGTAGAGCAGGGACGCATGGGTTTCGGAACTTTGAGATCACTTGTCTCATGGTGGGGACGTTGCTGAGGGGTAGCAGGTCCATTCCTGGCAGCTGATCTAGCAGTCATATCCTGGTGAATGTTCAGCTCTTCTACTGAGAGAGAATATGACTTTCCATATGTATATAGTAAAATATGTTACTATAAATTGTATGTACTTTATAAGTATTGGTTTGTGTGTTCCTTCTAAGAAGGACTATAGTTTGTAATAAATGCCTACATAACATATTTATTTTTATACATTTATTTCTAATGATAAAACGTTTAAATTATATCACTTTTGTTAAAGTGCATATAAAAATAGAGTATTTATACAATATATGTTACTAGAAATAATAAAAGAACACTTTTGAATGTGTATGTCTATTTTCTGAAGTGGGATTTGACTCTTGGGAAGGAAATCGTAAGAACAAACATTGAATCTGAAGACCGTATTTCTTAATTTCTTTGGAAATGAGATTGAGTTCCAATGAAATATATTTCATGTATCCTTGATTTATAGAAGTACTAATAAAAAAGGAATTTGTGATTATCTTTACTGATGTTTGTTACTAATATATTTAATAATATGCATCAGTGGTTGGCAAACTTCTGTAAGGAACCAGTTAGTAAACATTTAAGTCTTTGTGAATTATACCATTTCTGTCACCAAAACTACTACGCATTGATTTTGTAGGCATGGAAGTAGTCAAAATATGTAAATGAAAGGACATGTCTGTGTTCTAATAAGAGTATTTACAAAAATAAATGGTGGACCAGATTTGTTCTGTGGGACTAGTTTGCCAACCCCTGATGTATATCATAAATGAAAAGATGGTTGGGTTATGGATGCACTTTGGAATTTCATCTATTCCTTAGTTATATCGTGGTTGAAAAATTATGTAAAATTAAACTACTAGTTAGAAAATGAAAGAGCAAACTACAAGATAATGGAGAGTAAAGAGAGTTCTCAAAGGCAAGGGGGGTGAAGAGATGAAGGGAGTGAAAAAAGGAATGAAGATGAGTTAAGTACCTGTACCAACTCCACACTAGGAATGTAAACATTATGTGCTGCAAACATGTACTAATAAAAACTAAAAATTTAAAAGTTCAGGCTGCTTCCAAGATACCTATATAGTTTTTAGGAAATAGTTTGTTTACTAGAAGACAGATTATGTGGTTAACCACAGATATTTCCAACTACATTTTCATCTTTTTTTCTATCCTTAGACTGATTTTTTTTTCTCATAAAGTATAGTAATATGGTAACTTCAGCTTCGGATGATAATTGCTAATTTACTCTCATAGATATTCAATATGTTCCCCTGAGAAATTAATTCTAAACAATTCTCCAGAGTCGGGCTTAAGGGAACAAAGGGTTGAGTGGGAGAGGAGAAAATCATGTTAATCTCTAGCTAACTTTTTTTCCCTACGAGGTTAAGGACTGAAGGGTAAAAGTGAAGTCTTTTCACGTTGCAGGAACCAGTGTCTGTCCCATTTAAACAAAGAATTTGGCCATGCGATTCAGTGGCCTAACTTGTGCGGCTCACCAGCAACCCCTAGCAAAGAAATTTGCCAACCTAAGTACAAATCCCCATGGGAAGTGACGGAGGACGCACACAAGAAACTCCCTGATCCTTAATTACTGCACATGCTAATCGAGAAAAGAAGAGTTATATACCTCAAATGATAACACACAATACAAAGAATCGTTTTTTGAACTTTCCTCATTCACCATTTTTTTTCCCTTCTCAAGAGGTTTAGAATGATTTGATGCATTAAGTTAACAAGTCTAAAATTAAGGACAGAAAGAGATGGAGCCAACCACGAGGTTTTCTGCCATCCTTTTCATTCTCAGTCCAAAATAACATCAAACAATTTTCTAGTGTTGCCACATTATACTTTAGCCCTCTACTGGTGACAGTTTGTTTTATCACTAGGCTGAGTAGTTTACAGTTACGTTGGCAGCAAAAAGAATTTAGCTCACAACATACATCCGGGGTCTGTGAGCTTGACTAGGCATCTGCTTAAAAGCCAGAAAGCTGCTTGTTTTCGTTCTGTTTGTTTCTCCATTGCAGGCACAAATGATGAGCTGGGACAATGTTGAATATTAATATAAACACTTACACAATGAAATATAGAAAATACACAATGGACAGTTTCTCTAGCATTTCAATAATCACTCATCAGGCACAATTGATAGATTAAATACTTCATCAAAAGTTGGCAAAAATACTTTACAATTCTTGATCTTCGTTTAATTTGTCTTTTGAGGAGGGCACAATAGCTCTTACTGTGACCTAGGGCTAATAAGCACAATTTTCTAAACTCACTGGTTTTTGAGAAGATGAGAAAACAAAAGTTGCTGATGTAAGGATTGTGAGTACTTGGTCTATCAAGGAAATTTTGTATTTATAAAAATACAATCTGTTCTGCCATGCATACATATCTTTCTGTGACATGGTTGAGCTCATACAACACTGGCAGAAAGAGAATGGAGGATTCTTTGGTTCATCAATAAGTTTTTCCAGCAAGTTAATGCTTTGTATCTTCTCTTAAGAGCAGCAAAACATTAACACTATTATCTCATGAACATGTCAAGTGGTAGAGGAAATACTGAACCACACTTGATGCCCACTCATTCCCATTTGTCTCCATTAATTCCTAATGTGATCTCTGCTCTATGTGCTCTCGTCCCTATAATTTGGAAAACTGAACTTTATAGTCCCATTCTATTAATTATAGACCCTTCACGTAAGGGTAAGTTTCTATAATCGCTATACAACTATGTGTTTGGAATTTAGCCTGCTTTCTTAGCTACAATAGTTCCTTTTTATTTAGGATTTTGGGTTAGGGATCTAGCTCAGTGGCATAAAAGGATACCATAGGTTTTTTTGTGCTCTGCTGCTCTTAAGCAAATGTGCAGAACATTTACTTGCTGGAGAGGGAAGGAGGTAAAAAGTGCAAATATATGCAGAGCAACTAACTGAATGAGGATTCTCAAGTAAGGAGACATTTGCGGGGAAACCAGAAAACTGCAGCAAAGGGACAGCTCCCAGATGGATAAGAATATAATAGAGTGACCACCACAGTTAGACCTGGCTTCTCTTGCTAGTGGGGAGAGCAAAAGGTCAGTATAGCTAAAGGAATGAGGAGAACAATGTGGCTCCAAATGAACTGTAAATGTAAAGATAGGAGTTAAAATAAGACATATGTAAAGTATTTTACTATATAGAATTCAAATTTAAAACTATATGCCATATTGATGAGATTGTGAATGGATAGAAACTTCTCATGTTACATTTGGAGTTATGAAAGAATAGCATTTTTATCCTGAATTTAATAATTAGACCTAGTTGAAGGACATTGCTTGAAAACAAGCACATAAAAAAGTCTTTTCATGGAAAGAGGATGTACATAAAACAAACCCATAAAACAAAGAATGGAAACTAAAGGAAGACTACAAACTAAAATTACAGAATTCCAAACAAACTATTATTGCAGTACATTGTTTAAACTTTCCTTTTAAAAGAAAAATATCTTCAGGACATGCTTAAAAATAAAATTTTAATGACGTGATAACTATAAGGAAGCTATCTAAATCAAAATGCCTTTGTCTTCCAAAGAAGTGCAAAGATACATCAGACAAACATAGACAAAGCAGGAGTAAAATATGATTTCAACAAAATTATACTCAAGGTGGAAAAGCACTAAACAAAATAATGAATAACATTATTGGTCAATTACAGGTATAATCCAAGATAAAATATGTGTCCTAGGTAATAGAATATGTTTTAAAATTTTTCAAAATATAAAAGATAATAGAAAAATGATACTTCATCTTTAACACCTTTCTTTAGCTATGGGCAAATCAAATACATAATAACAAAATAAAAACTTTGTAAAAAAAAGACTTGAATAAAGCAAAACACATACAAATTTCTTTTAGTTTGACTGAAAACTGTTAACTTTTTTTTTTACTTGGACCTCAAGTAGCAAGTACATTTAATGAAATTTTAATTATTCACAAATAATGCATAAACTTTTGGAGCTTGAAAATATGATTCTAAAGTTCACATGGAGAAATAATGTTGACAGTGATAGAAACAAATAACTGAAAAGGCATAACATAAGGAACTTGTTACACCTGATTTGAAAATTCATCATTACGTCACAATTAGAAAAAAAGTGATATTTATAGAATTGTCGACAAACAGATCAATGAATGAGAACAACAGACCAAAACCTAATCGTAGTAACCTTAACTACAAAATATTAGTATCTAAGTTAGAAACAGAAATATGTGTAAAAAATGGACCATTCCAAATGCAGCCCTGAAACAAATTTCACCTGGAAACAAATAAATAAATTTAGAGACTTCTTTTTAAACCATTGATCAACCGAAATTCCAGATATATAGGAAGTGCAGATGTTAAAAAACCTTGTGTTAGGCACAGTTCTCCATGGAAATACAACCAGTATATACATATTTGTGTTCTTCCTAGTAATTTGTAGGCTTATTATAAGGATTCAACTTATATAAAAGCTGAAAAATTCCAAGGTCTACATCTGCAAACCCAGGAAACCTAATGGTATCTTCTCAGTTTAAATCTGAGTCTAAAGGCAGGAGAAAATTGATGTCATATCTCAAAGACCAGCAGAAAGAATGAGTTCATCCTTCCTGAGTCTTTTTTTAGTCTTTTTTTATTTAGATCCTCAACAGATTGAATGGGACCCAACCACCATGGAGAAGGCAATCTGCTTTATTATCTATGGAGAATAACATCTTGACAGAAACACCCAGAATAGTACTTAAACAAATATCTGGATACTCTATGGCTCAAATATGTTGTC
This sequence comes from Cuniculus paca, assembly GCA_004365215.1. Classification (NCBI taxonomy): domain Eukaryota; kingdom Metazoa; phylum Chordata; class Mammalia; order Rodentia; family Cuniculidae; genus Cuniculus; species Cuniculus paca. The sequence goes on from RJWT010013852.1 coordinate 12,928, forward strand.
ACATGAAATTAATCACCCCAAAAGAAGTGTTAGCAAATATAGAGAAATATTTATCTGCTCTCTGGATGGAAAACGATATCGGAACATAGAAGCAATAAAATAAGAAGCACCTGCACCCAAATGGATTGTTTTGATTTAAAAAATTAAACTTCTATATTTCTGAAGAAATCTTTAAAAGATGTGAAAAATCTATTTCCATTAAACATCAAAGACGTATGGTTGTGATTTGTTGTGTAGAAAAATTCACATAAATAGTTAAGAACACAAATCACTATCGAAAGGCAGAAAAAGACAATTGAAAAAGAAATCTCTATGTAGTTAAACTTAACAGAGGATGCTCAGCTGGTGTGGGAGTGCACACCTGTAATCCCATATGTCTGGGAACCTGAAGCAGGAGGATATCAAGCTCACACCCAACTTGGGTGATTTAACAATTTAGCTAGCAAGATCCCATCTTGCAAAAAAAAAAAAAAAGAAGAAAGAAAGAAGGAAAGAAAGATAGATGAGCCTAGGATGTGGCGTAGCGCGAAGGTAAAATCCTCAGCACCACAAAACAAGGAATGAAGAAAGAAGAAAGAAAGATCACTGTACTAGTAATCAGAGTACACACTTAATGAAGATTTTAAAGATTAAAGTCAGATATCAAATACTCGAAATTTAATGTCAGTAAAACTATAAAAAAATAAAAATTGGTGAAAGTTGGTTTCATGAAAAGTTCTTCAAATCCTTTTGGTGCAGATATGAATCATAATCGTCTTCACTGAAGTTGTAACCATAATTTTCAAAATCCATATCTTCAGTGTAAAATCAAACACTAGATCCAGATTAGGAAACCTCTCTATATCTTTCTCATTCTTTTTTTGGGGGGGGGAGGGGAGTACTGGGAATCAAACTCATCGCCTCGCACTTGCCAAGCAGGCACTTGTGCCACTGAGCTAAATCCCCAGCCCTATATTTCTCATTCGGAAGATGCTGCAGAAGTAGGGAAGCAGGAGGTCCCAGTGGCTTCCCTTTGCTGCCTCTACCTGTGGCCCATGAGCAAGTCCTGATGCTGCGCAGGGAGTTCATCAGCATCCCCGTGCACCTGCCTGCTCATCGCCAGCAAGCGCCATCTTGCGACTCCACCACCAGGGTTATGTCAGCCTACTAAAGAGAGCGCTGCGTTCTTTTGCAGTGCTCTTTACAAAGCATGGATTAGAGAATTCTTAATCTTAAAAATACAAATAAATATTATTTTTCTTTTTAAAAATCTCCTCTGACTCACCTCTTAGCACAAATAGGCTTATAAGATTTGCAGTGACCTGCATTGTGTTTTAAGTAATTTTGTTTCATATGTACCTGTATTTGTTACAAAAATAGCCAAATATCAGAATTTGAGATAAGACGAGGATCCAGCTATTCAATAGAAGCAGTCCCAGTTACTCAAAATAAACTGGAACAAAAAGATCCACCAAAAACTGCTGTTGTGTAGCTCCTTCAAAAAATAGTTCACCAATTAAACATTATTGGGTTTTGGGTTGCTCACGTATCCTGGATTTTGATTCCAGGTCCTTCTTTTCTTGAACAAAAAATTGAACACAAGAAACAAAAAGTTTATTTGAAAAAGTAAAAGTATTCATCTCAGATGCCCATTTTTGGATTGGGTCTTTGAATTTGGGGGGCCTGATGTTTTTCAATTCTTTACATGTTCTAGATACAAGTCCTTTGTCTGAAAGACAGCTAGCTAAAATTCTTGCCCATTCTGTCCAGTTTTCTTTTTACTCTTTTTGGAGATTTTTTTTGAAGTACAAAACTTTTTAATAAGATGAGATCCCAGTTGTTGATTCTCTGAAGAAAATAAATAATAACAATGTAAAAGTAAAAGTAAAGAGTGAGGGAGAAATTGGCTCTGCAGAGCAAGCTTTGGCCAAATTAAAAAAAAAAAGCAAGATAAAAGTACACCCTGGAGGATGCAGGTCTGGCCATAGTGAAAAAAACCATGATAGCAAGTTCTTCCTGGCCTCTGTCTTTAGATACTGTTCAAATCTTGAGGAAACCCACAAGAACTTCTCCACACAGGTCCTGAGAAGTGGTGTTGGGTTCCCCCACCTCGTGGTGAGGTCGTATCTAGGGCATCCTATTGAAAACCTGCTCAAGTTCCTACCAGAAGTCCATGTGCAGGGCTTTGGGGACTGTTCTGCCCATGGGTTCCAGGGTATTGTAATTAATAGGCCACACCTACTTCCCCAGTTAGTTTTGCCACACCCTAACCTTCTGTCTGACTACTACACTACAGTATTCCTTGTAGACATACATATAAAGAATAAATCCAATATGTATGGCAATGGTATTCTTCTCTATCACAGAAGTTATGTAGGGATAACTTTCAAAATTGCTTAAATGATCCTTTTCCATTGTTTTAAATTTTCTTGTGGATTTTATGTGGTGGAAACCTACTCAACTATAAAGGAAGATAACCTCAAGGCTCTTGTAGGTGGATAGAGGCAACTTGAGATCATGCTCATGGATGTAATGGTTCAGAGTCACATGGGTGAATTTTGTGTTGTCTCTCTAGTATAACAAACTAAAGGTGTTAGTGGGATCCAAAATGCAAAATACATATTGGGAAAGTCAAAGGGGAGGAATTATCTAAAAAGGGAAGGAAGTGACCACTATCAATCTATTATCATGATTTGAAACTCATACTGTCTTCATTGTTCTGATTAGCTTTGTTTTATTCTGTTTTGTCTGATTTTATTATACTTGATGGCATGGACAGTTATTTTAAAGGTAACAAAATATATAATTGCAATCGTCAAGGATGTCCAATTATCTTGTTTTGAAACCCTGTATTGCTTTCATTGTTTTGTTTTGATTGATTTTACTCTATTCTGTGTTGTTTGATTGTAATATGTCTGAAGGTGCAGGCAACTATTGTGAAGATAACAAAAAGCATTATGGTAGACACTGCTGTTTTACTAGTATCTTAAAGCTCTGTATTGCTTACATTGTTCTGCTTTGTTTATTATGTTTTGTTTTTGATATTTTACTGGTTTTATTTTGTTCTATTTTGTTTGATTTTATTTATCCCTGATAAATATATATTGCAGATAACAAGAGGCATTATGGTAGCCATTATTGATAGCTTTTTACCCTGTTTAGAAGTCATATACCATGTTCATTGATTTGTAGTGATTGACTCTACTCTGTTTTATTTTGTTTGGTTGTATCATTTTCAAAATAAAATTTTAAAAATATATATAAATAAAAAAATAAATTTTCTTGCGGAAACTACCAGAGACAGAGAAAATTCTCCCTTTAGCATTAGAATAAAAGAAATATCAAATAAACACTGACAAAATAACATGTCAAAGTGTCACAATGATGTGTTGATGTAGTAATGTTTAATGCATTGAACAAAAACATTAATAGGAAAGTTCTATCATCTCATAATGGGTATAGATATTTTTAAACTGTTTCTTGTTTCAAAATTAAAGTTATACACTGAAGTAACATGAAACAGTGTTTGGATTGTTTTAATTTTCAAGCAAAAATAGAAAAGGTGGAGACCAATGAAATAACATCAACAAAATGATGATAACTGTTAAAGTTAAATATTTGGTCGAGACTCATTGTAGGTTTCTCTATTTTTTGTGTCATTAAATTTTCCTTACAGTAAAATGTTCAAAATAAACTAAAGTTGTGTTTTCTTTGTCTAACTTACAAATTAATTGAAGATATGCCATGCAATAGTGTGTATTTCTATTCTTTCACTTGTTTTGGGAGCAGAAGATGAACGAAAGGAGGGAAGAAGAAAGGAAAGAAAGGAGATACACTTTTACAATTACATGGGACTGGTTTATCATAGACTGTGAGTTTACATTTTTTCTATAGAAGGATAATTCGATATCATTATACAGTACAAAACTTCATAATATAGTCTCCTTGAACTCCTATTTTGCATCAAGAGCAAAAATAAGTAAACAGGATGAAAATATGAAGTCTTTTTTTGCTTACATATATTCAGAGTTCAATCATAAAGATGGAAAACAAATATATTGTGACTATCTTAAGCATCGAGGGATTTTTCTTTAAGAAGCAAAAAACTAAGTGAAGAGGAAGAAATTCATAAACAGACACTAAGAAGGATTCTCAGTTCTCAAAGTTGAGGGAAGCAGAGAGCATTGGTGAAGCAGGAATACAAGGTGAGGCTGCATTTGGCAACCTTGAAGTTGCAGATGAGAGAGCTCAGCAGGAAGATTAAATAAATGGGCAAAAGTCCAAGACCTTTGATTTCTATCTAAAGCTTTTTACCAGATGTGTTCGATTAATTGTGTGCATAGTTTTGCTCCTTTTCTTTCTTTAAAGGAAGCTAAGAATTTAGCAAATCCCCTCTGCGTTTTTGCAGAAAAGCAGAAAAATGCACCAAATAAAGAATGTGAAAGTAAGAACAACTGCAGACAGTGAGTGGCATTGCGATAATCCCATAGCTTTTCACTTGTATCAAGTTGGTTTATTCGGTTCTGAATGTTACAGAAACTTTCACCTTCAAAATTTTCACTGAAGTCGTTAACAACATTAGAATTAACAACCTTGGCTCTCATTTCCTGTATTCTTAGAATATGGCAGAGGTAATAATAAAATCTGGACTCATTCCAAAGAATACTTGAGAGGAAAGGGAAGAAGATCAAGGGCACGCATCATCCACAGGCTCAGTAAACAAATTCTGACCAAATGGAATTTGGCTGGAGGCCTTCATTTTAAACAATAAGGATACATGATCTCAAATGCTAGATCTTTGAATTTATGGGCAGTGTCCTTTGTTTTAAAGATCTGTGGAGATGGTATCTGCTTAGCAAAATACAAGCTATTCAGGAATGTTCTCTGTAACATTAGGGCACTTTTTAAAAAAAGAATATTAGTTAAATCCTAAAATTTTTGAATTAAAATACTTTGATGATTTCCCACAAATAGGCAGTAATGTCAGTACTACAGTGGTACCACTAGCAATACTAGTCTTTCTATGGACCTTCAGCACGACTTTAAATTTGACCTGTAAATTCACAAAACTGTGCAAGATTGCTAAAGAAACTGCCAATTCCTGTTGATGTTTGTTCTATGAGCTTCCCCTTTACTTTTCTGAAAATAAAAGAATCACTTTTCTACTGAAAATCATCATATCATTGTTTTGTTCTTTAACATCTATGTGTATGTGAAACATTTGAAGATTAAAATGTCTAAGTACTTGGAAAAGCTCTTGATTCCATGCTATTGCAAATATTTGTGAGAGACCACATTTGGCCACACATTCAAATTTGCAGACAGTTGAAACACAGAAACACTTACCATGACCGGGAGAAGGTAAAACATATCATTTTACAGGTGGGAAAAGAGGCATTATTCACTGTTCAAAATTATAGAACTGAACTTTTTTTTTCTGAGATATTTTGGTATTTATCAACTATTGGACTTTATAAGAAAAAAAACAAAAACATACCATTACTTCTTTCTAACATAACTTTGTCAGTAAATCACAAAAGAGGTACTATCTAAAATGTGAATGTTTGTTGACTATAAAGTATCAATAACAGTAAGGCTGTCTGTCTTCAGAGTGTTGGGTATTACACTTAGATTCAGAAATAAAAAAAGATAGAAAACTAATATGGTTAAAACAAATGTTTAAGTATTATTTTGACAGAGACCGCTGAAGAATCAAATTATTCATACAAAGCTTTATATAACAAGAAGAGTCAATTATATTTTAACAGCTCATCTTCAAGAAAAGCATTGCATTTAGAGAAAACATACTCAATTCTTTACTTCATAAATATTGAATATATTTGGTTAACTTGAACAAAAAATAAAAATATTTAATTCAACCTGCTTTCCACTGAAATAAAATTCTTCAAATAGTGTTTGTCAAGGAAGGAAAGCAATTTAACATTTTCGTAAGGAAATATTAATAGAAAAGGTAAACCTGAAGGGGATACAATTACATCATTCATTCTGATAATATAACAAATTTGGTTAAAAATTTGGCTAATAACAGAGTCTATTTTATGTAAGGCACTTTCCCAGGCATTGAGCAAGCAGAATCCACAGAAAGAAAAAAGAAAGAATAAAATGAAGAAGGAACAAATGAAAATAAGGTGGCAAAAAGAGAAAGAGAACATTTTATTCAGTCTTTTGGTATAGCTGCAGATAGGAGATGGATACACATGGTAAGTTAATTAACAATGCGATGAAATAGATTTGATAGATTTTAGCTATAAGAGGAGCTCAGGAACATAGAAAGTTAAGACCCTGCTAGTTCACAGAGAACAGAGGCTGAAGGAAGGGGTGAGTAATGGGAAAAGAAGAAAAACGATATACCATGTAAAAGTACGAATTCCATTATGATGAGTGCTATCACTATGTAGATCTAAAATGTACCAATAAAACAACAAGAAAAAAATTTTAAAAGAAAAGTAGAGTCTTAAATGTGGTAGTTTGTGTTGAAATTGATATACATCAGGGCGTGTTCCAGACGCTGGGGAAGGAATGGCAGGAGCAAAAGTGACCCATGGAAACCATTCACACAGAGCTCCTCATAATGGTGGTTGGCACACTTAAAGAATGCCACCAGATGGGCTGCATAAAGCAGGAAATCCTTTCAGCATGAAGCAACAATAGAGGAGCCAGGAAGCATGCTAGCTTCATTGGAGGTAACTCAATTAGATAAACAGTTTTCTAAAAACTTATTTTGATGGTTAGAGTGTCAATTTGATTGGATTGAGGAATCCTGAGAGAACTGGTAAATCAGTATTTCTGGGTATGTCTGAAATTGGTATCCAGATTAGTAAACTGAATGAGGATCCCCTATTCTCCACGTACAGAGGCACTGTTCCATAGGCTGGAGACCCACATGGAACAGAAGTGCGGAAAGGAGCGGCTTTTCTTTCTGAAGTGGGCAAGCTGTCTGTTGCTGCTTTTTGACATCAAATTTCAGTCTTTGGACTCTGGGTCTGTACCAGCAACCTTCAAGGGACTCAACACCACATCATCTGCCTCCCTAGTTCTGAGACTTCCATCTTCTTGAACTAAATCACACTACCGTGTTTCAGCCTCACTGATGACTATGAAAAGTTTTTCAGTTTCTGATTCTGTAACCCTGCCAGCCATAGATAGTGACAGATATAGAACATAAATCCCACACCATAAATCTAGAGCAACCTTGAAGAACTATCTTCAAAGCCAACTCATAGAACCAAATGTTCCACTGCTTCTCAGACATGTTTCTTTTTTACCCAAAAATGGCATCATTCAGAATAGAGGCCCACCTTAGTCATTATGTTTGTCTACAAAGTCCTTTGATTTATCCAAAATAAACCTATCTTCAAATTTTGCCACCATAGGACATATTCAAAGAATGAGTTTCAGACTCTGAAGGTAGTTCCAACAGATCCATTCCAGAAGTATTTAAGCTAGGCCAACATTACTAGAAAATGTGGCTGGATTTCCCAAATGATGACCTTAAAAGGACTACAGAGCTTTTGAAAGTGGATTTTGTTTCCTCTATTGAAAAAGATTCAGTATATTGAGAGGTTGTTGACACACTGGCTGAACATGGAAGATCTGGATTAACTACTTAGCATTGAATCCTAGCTCTTTCACTTATTTGACTCACTGTGTTTGTCTTATCTCATTTTTCCATCTACAAAATGGCAACTTACTTCCTACAGTTGGTATAAGGATTTAATTTTGTAAGACTTGCAAAACAGAAACCAGTGTTTGTTATAAACATTGCCAATCTTTATACAGTGGTAGAAACCAATGGGACTATATTTCCAAGAAAAAAACTAATGGGGAGATAGATAAACATCTGCCCTATTGAGTAAGACCTCTGGTACCGTCCTTGTTGCTTGTTACATCCAACCCTCTCCACCATGATTATGCATTTCTCAAAGGACCATCAGCATTCTGAGCTACACGCTATATTCACTGATAAGTTTCATCTTGACACCAAAATTCGTATCACAAAACGCATCTTTGGTCCCACCTACTAAGACTACAAATATATGGACAAAGACAGTGTACTAAGAGAAAACATAATACACATGCATATAATTATATCTGTAGTGGAAAGAGAGTTAGCTAAATTATAAATTATGATATGTACACTTTGTCTAACTAAAGACCTTCAAACTTAAAATGATATATAATATATGCATGTGTGTGTGTGTGTGTGTGTGTGTGTGTATGTGTGTGTAATTTCCAGTCTAGACCCACAGTCTCCTCAAAATTTTAGTTTGGAAAGAAACTAGGTTCCCGTATGTTAATTTGCTTTGTCTACCATTACAGCTTCCCAGAATTAAGAACTTCTTGTGCTTTCCTGCTGCCGTTTTACATACTGAAAATGTGTCAGCATGTATTTCTTCCATCACTTCTATTTGTAACCATCAAGTTTGAAGTCTTGGGTCTTTTATAAACTCAATACGTGAACATGTACTAGTCATTTAATTTCTCTGGTTCTCAGATATTTCCTCAAAGTTAGAGAATTGTATTATCTCACAGTCTGAAATCCTTTGCTTTTCT
>RJWT010013853.1:0-21480 GCA_004365215.1 Cuniculus paca
CATAATGCTTTGTCTGAAAAATCTACTGTTACCTTAGAATATCTTTATATGTTGTTTCTTTTCTCTTACTGATTTCAAAAACCTTTCTTTTTCTCCCTTTGATCTTCCTTCCTTCCCTTCATTCCTTCCTGGTTTTTTGGTTTTGTTTTTGTTTTTGTTTTTTCCTTCAGTGCTGGGATTTGACCCTAGGGCCTTGTGCATGCCAGGCAAGCACTGTACCACCAAACTACATCCTCAGTCCTATTATTTCTTTCAGCGATCTTTTTAGATTTTACTGTCTCTTCTTCTTGAACTTTTATAACTAAGTACTCTTTCACTGTTGTCCCATAAATCCTGTAGACTTCCTTATTTTTTTCTCTTCTGTATATTTTCAGGTAACCTGTCTTCAAATTCATAGATTCTTACGGTTGGTCAGTTCTGCTGATGTTCTGTATTGCATTTTTTCACTTCAGTGATTGTATTTTTCAGCTCCAGAATTTGATTTTTAAAAATAATTTCACCTAAGTAAAATTTATTGTTTGGTCATTGATGTTTTCCAGGTTTTGTTAAATAGTTTCTCTGAACAAGATGGAAGTAAGGGAGGGAGGAAAAGAAGGAAAGAAAAGGAAAGCGGGGAGGGGGAAGAAGGGGAAAAAGGAATAGTTTCTACTTTTCTTGATTTTTCACTGATCCTTCCTAAAAGTTAAAACTTTTTAAATTCTTTGTCAGGCAGGTCATGAATCTCAGATTTTTTTAGTAGCTCGTTACTGGTCTTTTATTTGGGTCCTTTTTTATGGTCCTGTCTCCTGATTCTCTGATTGTTGCTCGCTTGTTTGTTTTGTCTTTGTGGCCATTCATTGGTGACTATACATTTGAAAATGTAAGGATTTATATTCCAGTCCTTACAGACTGGGTTTGTCTGGGAAAGGCCTTCACCAGTCAGTGCTTTCAGAAATTCTGGGCATTCCTGATACAATAGTTGGGCAGTACTGGCACCTGGGTCAATGGTTTGGGCCCTGGGAGTCAAAAGCCTGGGGCTGCTAGGTAACCTGGTTGTAGGTAGAGTCCAGAGGTTAAGTGGTAGGGCAGACCTGGAGCCTGGGGCTAACCGTAAGGTACTGACCTGGAGTCTAGGGCCCTGGAGGACTGCCTGGCACTGAATTTTATTGAGACAAACCTGATTTTAGAGTCTAGGCAAAGTCCAGTGCTCCTTTGTCCATGTGGAGGGTATTTCTCTTCATGCCTGGATTTGAGAGGGGGTGACACAAGTAGTGTAAAACTACCTGTCTTACCCTTGTTGGCATGTCTTTATTTCTGTGCTCTGCTTGTGTGCTCTGTTATCTCACCTGGTTTCCTTATCTCTTGTGAAGGTATTATCACAGGTGGGTTGATGTTTATGAAGGGCAAACACTAGAAATCACTGTTCTGCCATCCTGCAAGAAGGCCTTTCTTAATTTTTTCCCTTGTTCTACTGCACACGGTATTTCTCCCGTCATAATCTTCGCTGCATTTTTCATGCTTTATTGTTACATTCCTCGCAAATCTTAAGCCAGCTCCTTGTAAGCATGGACCCAGCACCCAGAATAGTGCCTAGAATATAGTAAGCATTTAGTGAGTAATTGTTAAATTAATCGTTTGTGTTTTGTAGTTGGGGCAGTTAGAAGGGTGTTATACAACTTGTCCCAACCCTCTAACTGATGAGCTTCAGAGCCTGCTTTCCTACCCTTCTTCTACACTCTGAGAGCTCATGTTCTTTTCTCACATGAGCAAAGACAGACTCAGTCCCCAAACCTGCTTCTAGATCTGGCTGTCTACCTCCTGGACCTTTCTTGCTTTTGACTTTCCTGTCTTTCTGATTTCTTCCAGTGTGGTGCAGATTCTCCTTGCTGCTGGAGCTGACCCAAACCTTGGGGATGATTTCAGCAGTGTCTACAAGACTGCCAAGGAACAGGGAATCCATTCTTTGGAAGGTAAGTGTGGTCTGTCCCATTGTTTTGAGAGCTTTCCTCCTGTGGTTTCCATCAGCCTTGCTCAGAGCCAGTGCTACCAGCATCTGTGCAAGTCCTGAACCTCTGAAAACTCATGGACAATCCAAAGGACTTTAGAACAGATACCCTTCACAGTCCCTCTGGCTCTATAATAGTATCATTTCAAAAATGTCGGGGGGAAAGTTAGAAGGTTGAGTTCATGACCTGTTGGAGGCAGTGCACATTCCAGGTGGCATTCTCCTGAAAGTGCCTTGGCCTGGCGATCCTCCGATGAGTGGACAATTAAGCAGGTTTCAGTAAAATAACTGGAGCAACTGTGGGGAATGTCAGTTTGTTCCTTTTGTGCTTCTTGCAGACTTACCCTCTCCTGGAATAAGAAAACAGCCTCACTGGTTTCCTCAGCCTCAGAAGTCCCTAAACTGAGTACTGTTTTTTCAGTGTGTACAGCCCTGTCTCTGGCAGTGGTCCCTTGCCTTACTGTATGAACCAAGACAAATAGTGGACCTTTTTGTGCCTTGATATCTGTGCTTGTAAGATGGGTTTGACATCCGTGGCTCCTCTACAATACTGTGTAAGTGATTATTGAGATTTTAGAAAAGACAGTATACCAGGGCTCAGCCACTGTTTGTTGGAAGGTGTCTGGGCAGGTCAGTCTCTGTTGCCTCTGCCAAGTAGTTCTCCCAAAGCAGTGTTGAGAAGAAAGTATGTTGCTTTAGCTGAAGATAGAAATGAGAATTTTGCACTTGAGCTTTTGATTGTACAGACAACCGTCCCTACTTCCTGCCCATTGTCCTGGTTCACTCTGAGAAACTGAGTCCTCTGAGACTTCCAGCAGCAGGACCACTGAACAGTGACTGCTTTCAGGTTGGCAGTGATGCCACAAGGACGGGCAGCCTTGCTGACCACCTGAGGGTCAGAACATAGACTCTAGACAGGTTCAGCCAAGGAGAGCAGGGTACTCACCCCTTGGGGCTATCAGTGAGGCCACTAGGCTGACACGGACATGTGTGACCCAGAGTAGAGTGTTATTGGTGGCCCAGAGAAAAAGTTTTTCAAATCAGTGGTAGGAGGATGTCCAAGAGCATCAGGGTGCTACTGCCCAGATGAAGTGTGAAGTCGCCAACCCTGCCTGTCCATCTCTCTAAACCTGGTCCTTGTTGAGGCCCCATTGCAGAGGCTGGATCCTCCACCAAAGCTTCCTGTCCTTGGCGATAATTGCAGACTTCCCTCAGTAGTTCTTTTGAATGTTCCCTAAGGCTTGGCCTTTATCATGGTTATTTGTACTCCTGTCTACCCATATGTCTTTCCTCTCCTCCCCAGCTGACAGTTCCATGTGCAGGCCATGACCTGTGCCTCCTTGGATTCCCCACTGAGCTAGAGAAATTGTGTCCTTTATGTTTCAAACAGAGGAGAATTTCAAAAGTATCAAACTTGCCCTGTATTTGCTGCCCAGTGTGTGAGAACTTGTTCTATGAGCTGTCTCCTACTCATTCAAACATACCATCCTTCATCAGTTGGTCAGGTGTTCTCACCAAAAGCAAGGGGGGTGAATGAGGCAGAATTAAGGAGGCAGGGAGTCTTTGAATGCCTTCTCATCTGTTCTCAGGGTCCTAGCGGAGCTCAGGAATATTTTTTATTTCATAGAACCTCAGAGGTCTGAGATCATCTAGTCCAATATCTGCAGTCATGTTGGTCTCCACAGCCTACATTTAAGTTTTGTAGCTTTGTGTTCTAAAGCTTCTCTCCAGGTCAGTACTCGTATCAACATTATAGATCAGTGGTCAGTAATCTTTTTTCAGAAAGGGGCCAGATGGTAAACATTTTGTGAACCAGTTGGTCTCAGTTGTGACTACTCAGCTTAGTCATTTAAGGCAGAAACAACCATAGATAATAAAACAACAAGTGAGAATAGATGTGTTTCAATAAAACTTTACAGAAATAGGCAGCAGCCTGGTTTGTCCCGTATACTGTAGTTTGCCAATCCTGTTCCAGGTCCCTTCCCTTCCCTTCCCTTCTCTTCTCTTCTTTCTTTTTTTTTTTCTTATTATTATTTTTCCCTTTAATCAATTTCCTCTAAATTCTTTTTAATTTTTATGCCAGCCAGCCTACATTTTAGGTAAGTAGGTAGGTAGACAACAAAATAATGGAAAAGGCCATCATGTCCTTCATAAAATAAAAATACTATTTTGTATGATCTACAAATTTGGTGAGTAGGCTTTCTATAGATTCACTTATTTTTGAAAAATTATTTATTGATAACATTCCTGTGTACCAGGCACTGGTGCGTTAGATAGACAAGATCAGTGCCAACACAGATTAAAATGCTTATAAGAGCTCAGTTACATGCAGAGTCCTAGAGCACATGATCAGGACAATTTTGGGTTTGGGGGTGTTTGTTTGTTTGTTTTTTGGTATCAGGATCGAACTGGATCTTGCGCTTACCAGGCAGGCGCTTTCACCGCTGAGCTCTATCCCCGGCCTGATCAGGACAATTTTGATGCATGATTCAACTTTCACAGCTGTCTTCAACCAAACTTTCTTCCTTTCCAGTCTCTATTTCTCCATTTTGTCCATAAAATTATTAAGAAATATTCTCAGATTACTTGCTGAAGTAAAAAATGGATTTAGCATAACTTTTTCCAAAAAGGAAATCAGGTTACTCTGCCATGTTAATGTCTCATTCTTGAGGAACCTGTCCTGATGCCCAGTAATCGCCTACGTGTTTAAGAACCATCATAAGAAATACATTCTAGAATTCTGTCAGGAATCATTGGTCATCTCACTGTAGCTTGCAAAATCTACCCTCTTTATACTTTGATTCTTTTCTTTGCCACACTGTTTCCACCAGCATATTTTTCAAGGTCTACGGTTGGGTGTGTGCTTGTCTCTGCTTTCACATTCTGGGACTTGGATAATAACTGTCTTTAAGAATCATCCCAATGCTCTTTGCTCTCTTTGCCTGCCTGATCCTTTCCCTCCGCCTTAACCATGTTTTTTCTTTTCTTTTTCATTTAAGGATGACTCATTCTTCCTTCCCTTCTACTAGTATTCACCTACTGCCTGCTGTAAGCAAGGCACTGTGTCTAGATCTGGGTCATCCTCACTGATAAAGTAGATAAAAACATAAGAATTCATGGATCTCTGTTCTTTGGATTGCATTGACTATTTTGTGGGACATTACCTGACTTATTTGTATGTATGAGGAGAGTAAAATGGAACATGAGGTGTATCTGCCTTACCCAGAGGATGTCTAGGCGTCACAGGAAAGATGTATACTTAGGATTACTGGCCGTCCTTCACTATTGAAATATAGTCAGTGCCAAAGTTCCATTAAGTTCACTTATTTTCTAATAAATATTCCTGTGACCCTCAGGCTACTGTTAATACTGAGGGGAGGTGATAAGTTGTAGTTTGTGACCTTGGCAAGATCTCTCTACCCCTAGTAGTACATACTTCATCTACCTTATCAGTATTGTTGTGAAGATCAAGAGATAAAATACCTATGTGGATTGTAGAGTACTCTACAGTTGTGCTTATTAACTCCATTTATTTATAATTCAGCATGTATTTACTGAGTATTAGTACTCTTCTAGATGCTGAAGATATATAAATGAACATACATGGTCTAGCCCTCAGCAGTTTTCCTAGTCTAGTGAAAAGATGACCTGTGAGCGGGGAATCACAGTATGGAGTGGTAAATGCAAAGCTATACGAAGGATGTAGGCAATGCTAGTAGAGGTAGTGGTGAGCTCTGTCTGGCAGCAGGGGTTGTCTGGGATGTGTCACAGGGTAAGTAACTTTTAATTGAATCTTAAGGTTGAGTTGGAGATTGCCAGGCTAGCTAAGAAGGATAGATCTTCTGGGCAGAGGGAGCAACAGGCACAGAGATATATGGTGGAGAGGGGCACTGGCATGTGGCATCATCTGCCACAATCTTGAGGAGAACAGTAAGAAGTCGGAGAGGGAACATTACATGTGGAAAGGACCTTGTAAAACAGCTCCAGGGAGCTCACACTATTCCAAAAGCTATTAAAGGATTTTAAGCAGAAAATACTGAATTCACATTTGCATTTTAGATGAGCCATTTGACAGAATAGAGGAAAATTTGGAGGAGAGAGGTTAGCAATGGTTCTTGACCTCTTGGGGGTGATGGACCCCTTCAAGAACCTGATGAGAAGCTATGTTCCTCTCCCTCAAAATGCACTTCAGATTTCTGGTGGCTCCTACAGAGGATCTTTAGAAATGGAGAAAATACATGTTAGGAAGATACAGAGGTTGAGTACTCAGTGAATTGTGTAATGTTGAGGAAAAGGAAAAGCCATGGTGCCACTTCAGTTTCTGATTTGGGTAAAGAGTTGAGTATGTGGATCCAGAGTTTAGAGGAGTCTGGTAGGGACTTAGGGCCACCAGCATTTGCATGGGAGTTGGATGTAACTGAAATTGCTCAGAGAAAGGCATTAAAGTGAGGGTGTAGGAGAATTACCAGTGTTTAGAGTGTGAGGAAGAAAGAAGATCCAGGCCAGGAATCTAAAAGGTATCAGACACGTTTTGTGTCTTCTCTGCCTGCTGAGAACAGACAGAACCAAGAAAAAAGATAGTCCTCATGGGGACACAGTCATCAGTTGTGCATGCCTAATAACCTTCCGTCTGTCTCACATATATGTAAGACATACCATTCCTTAGCATGAGCCTGCTCAGCCAGGTGTGTTGTAGACTTTCCCACTCTGTTCAAGGTTGGTGTTTCTGAGTAGAGGGCAGGCTTGCTGGTGGTGCAGGACTCCAGGAATACTTGGTGTGGAAATCTCCTTGACCTGACTGTTCTTTCCATTCTCTGCAGCCCTCCAAATGGCATCTTCAGAAGTAGGTTGAGTTTCACTGACTGGCTGTGTGATCTTGAGCAAGTGACTTAAAATCCTTGACTTTCAATCTTCATCTGTTACATAGGAATAACAGTACCTATTTTATAGGATTATTTGAAAGATTAGAGATAATCACATATAAGTAAAACAGTGACATTGAACGAAGACTTGTGAAAGTGGGTTTTGGCTCAGTTAAGGTAGGAAACCCACTTAAGAGGGTTCACAGGCTGCTGAGTTAGTCTGCCTGTCAGGGATTCTTGTCCTAGGTCAGTGGATAATATTCAAACAATTCCTGCTAGCTGTATGATTTCTAAGGTTCTAAAAGCTTTTGGCTCTGGAGCTAGGCATGGTGGCACACCACTGTAATCCCAGCACTCAGGAGGCTGAGGCAGGAGGATGGCCAGAAGTTTGAGGCTAGCCTGGTTTACATAGTGAATTCAAGGCCACTCTGAATTACAAAGCAAGACCCTAATCTCAAAAAAATAAAAATAAAAACTGTTTGTTCTACATCAGAGCAAGTAACATACTTAAAAGTAGAATTTCAGATGGTCTTTAGGGTTGAAGAGAAAGGTCAAAAAGAAAAATATTCAAAGCAGTGGACACCACTTGGGCAGAGGCATCCAAGTGTGAAGGGAGCGTGGGGATCATGGCTGTCCCCCTGCCAGCTCATTCCCCAGTCTTGACAACACTCCCTTCAAGGCGTTGAACCCCACCCACGCCACTCCAGGAGAGTTCCACTTGTGGCTGGCTGATGGGTGGTGGGGCCCAATCCTCAGGTGGAAGATGCAATAAATTAGTAGTAACAGTAAACAAGTCGCCCAGCCTGGAATGCCGCTGGCTGCTTGTAAGTAACTGTTATAAACATCAAATGTCTGGGGCTGTCAGAAACGCAAGCAAGCACTCTGAGTGCCTCTTATATGTACAATTAAAACAATAAAACACGGCAGAAACGTGACTAGAGCAGGCTATAAATCCACTTCTCATCTCAGCTTTAAATGGCAGCTGAATAAAGATGAGTCCTGCAGAAGCTGGGTTGGCATACAGCCCTTCTGGGGTTAGAGGGCCTGCTTTGCCAGGCCGGCCCTGCCCGGACTAAACCTATCTCTCTAAGAGCCCCTTTCCCCCCAGTTCTAGGGGCTGTGGGTCCTGGCCTGTTCCAGCTGACCTCCCCATCTCTTGTCTTCAGATGGGGGACAGGACGGTGCAAGCTGGCTCATCACAAACCAGTGGACAAGTGCCCTGGAGTTCAGGAGGTGGCTAGGAGTCCCCACTGGCGGTAATGGAACTGCTCCCTACACTAATATTTCTCCCCCTCCCCAGTTCATCTACTCAGTATAAGTTAAGTACCATGTGCCCAGCTCTACCCAAACCCACAAAGAGAATGTATATTGCTGGAAAGCACAAACTGAGATGAGAATACTAAGGTTCCCAAGGAAATAGGACTCTCCTAGAGAGCTTAAGATGCAGATTCCTGGGCCGAACCACCGGAGAGTCAGTGGGTGTGGAGTGGACCTGAGATTTTGCATTTCTACCAGGCTCACACTCTTTGAGTACCACAATCTAGACTACAGGTGTTCATTTCAGTCTTGTGTTTGAACTGATTAAAAAACTCATCTGAGCCTTCTCTAAAAAAGATCTTATTTTGCTACTTTAAACTTCACTCCTAGAGAAGCTATGTGCTTAAGCCATGGTAATGCGGATGTGTACAACACTTAATAGCTGTGACACCTGGAGCAGTTTCATATACTTCTCAGAAATTGTCTCCTGTCGGTAATATAAAAGATACTGAGAGAGCTAGAGGTACTATATTTATCACTTACCTAAAACCTAGAACATAAGCCAAGTGTGATATCTTCAATCCCAGCACTCAGGAGGCTGAGGCAGGAGAATTTCCATGTGTTCAAGGCCAGCCTGGGCTACATAGTGAGTTCAAGGTTAACCTGAACTACATAATGAAACCCTGTCTCAAAAAAAAAAAAAAAAAGAAAAGAAAAGAAAAAAAGAAACCAGTGGCTTAGCAGAGCACAGCACCTGCCTGGCAAATGTGAGGTCGTGAGTTCAATTCTCGGTACAAAAAAAAAAAATAGAAGAAATTCCATCAATGTAAACCTCTGTTCTCCATTTTTGCTTCATCTTCCTCATCCTTATCCTCATTCTCATCCTTATCATACGCTCATGGAACTTCATTCAGCATCTTTGACTCAGCCTTTCAAATGCTTTTTCGTGGCAGCAAACTATCATCCTTCAAGGAGATAATAGAATCTGAGGAATAGTTTGACTCTTACCTAAGTCTGTGACCTTGGGCAATTCTGTATTTCAGAGCTGGTTTTCTCATCTGTAGAGAATAGTATTTCCTACACCATAGGCTTATTAAAGAATCATTTGAAAAGCTGGACATGGTTCACGCCTATAATCCCATCACTTGGGAGGCTGAGACAGGAGGATCATTGTGAGTTCAAGACCAGCCTGGGCTACAAAGTGAGCTCAAGGCCAGCCCAAATGCCATAGTGAGACCTTGTCTCAAAAAGACAAGGGCTGGGGATTTAGGTCAGTGGCCTAAGCGCCTGCTTGGCAAGCGTGAGGTTGTGAGTTTGATCACTGGTGCCCCCCCAAAAAAAAGAATCAGTTGAAATATTTACGAAAGCACTTGAGAAAGATACAAGGTATCGTGTGAATGTAAGGTGCTAGCATGAACAGCAATTAATAATAAAGATTGAAGCTATGACTGAGACGATATTTGACAAGGGTCCAGTCAGAGGTACAGATAACAAGAATAATCAGAGTTCAAAGAAAAGAATCCCTGACTGAAACAATCAAGGAAATAAAATAGTACTTGAGCCTCAAAGTCTAAGAAAGATTTAGGAGGCTGGGGACTTAGCTCAGTGGCATAAGTGCCTGCCTGGCAAACGCAAGGTCATGAGTTCAATCCCCAGCACCAAAAAAAAAGAAAAGAAAGATTTATGTGGTGCACAGAAGGCTAGTAGTTGGGTGCATGGGTGTGAGTGGAGAAGGAGAAGGCTGTATCCCTCACTACCAGAGGTGAAAGCAGAAAAGTTGGGTTGCAGGCTGCTAAGTGAACATATTAGGATGCAGCCTCCAGACAGATTCAGTTCAGAGAGCGATGAGCCACAAAGATGCAGCATTAATACCTGTGCCCAAATCCAACATGCTTGGATTTGTGCTTTAGACAGAGATGCGTCTCAAGAGTCCTAGAGGAGAGGGCATTGCAGAAACTGACTCCTTCCAGGTTGGAGAAGCGGAGGAAAAGAGAAAAGGTCACAAAACATAGCTGCAGCAATAGCTAGTAACATTCATTGGCACTGTGTGCACAGCAGCCTTGCGATGTCGACACTATAGGAAAGTAAGGCAGAGTAGTGATGTCAAATACCAGCACAACTGTTCTGACCCTTAGATATAACCCAGTGACCATATCAGCCTCCTATGCCCTTACTGCATCTGCTGAGAACCTCTGGCCTGTTCAAAGGGTTGGGAAACTAAAGCAGTTCAGGCAAGTTATTCTTCATACTGTTCTTGCCTCTTCTTCATCCTATCCAGGCCCTTGAGAGTCTCATCACACCTTCAGGGTCAGTAATTCTACATGTCATTGCTCAGTAGTACCAACCACTGTAGAGTTACCAGAGTGGACAATGCACTGTCACTCCATCAGGCATTTTGGCCAACTTCCAGATTAAATCTCTCAGCTAGTGAGGTGGTTCCCATTTTTTTAGGCCTCCAGATGTGCATGTGTGCCATACGCATGTGCATGTATATGTGTATTCTAAGAGAGGAGGATAGACTAGTTGACATGTTTTATTAAAAAGAATAAATTTGATGCATTTATAAAAATAAGAGAAAGTGTGGTGGGGTGGCAAAGAACTAGTCTTGTGATTTTTAACTGATTTACATATTTTGTGTATAAATATTTTTTCATCAAAAGTTCCAAATCAGAGATGGGTCCCACACACCACACAAAATATATTAGAGACATTTATATGGATAGCAGGAAGGGAGAGAGAGGGCTGAAATTTTCCAGGCACCCAGTGATTGATGGGGGCTGAGGCTCCCCCTGACGCTTTATTGAGTTTCCGATGATTATCTCTCGCTGAGACATTTTTTACAGATGACGGTCGAGCTGTCACAATGGACCATGGGGGAAAAAAACCCAACAATAATAACACTTTAATCTTTTTACTGCACTGCTCCCTAGTATCTCAGATTCATCTTCCCTGACGCACGCAGTTCATTATTCTGCCCCTCCCTGGATGGGAAATAAAGGAAAATAAATATATATGTAGACATACTTACCCACATACATACACACACAGAGTATATAAAAGAGACCACCCCAGAACCAGAGAGGGGTAGAATTTATTGTTCTTTTTCCAAGTGTTGAGGTTTATTAGTAGAGATGCTAGGTTGGCTTAGAATTGGCTATTAATTACAGCATTTTGTATTTGTTTTTTATTGCAAGTTTTTAACATCTTGAAGAAAAGGCAGAGGAGAGGCAGGCAGGTGCAGAGATGGGGAGCACTAAGGGACCAAGTTGGACCAACCAGGTAGCACAGCTGCTAAGAGGCAGAGAGAGTAGCTCTTTCCTCTTGCTGCTGGCCTGTCCCAGAGGATCCCAGAAGCTAAAAGAATACTGCTTTGGGTTAGGATGAGGGACAGATGTGAGGAAAGGAATGAGCTCAGAGTAAATGACAAATCAAAGAGGTCCAGATACCCCTGAGATGTTACTACTCTGCGAGTTAGGAGAGGTGGGAAGTGGAAGTTGTTCAAGCAGTTTGGATAGCTCTGTAGATAACAGAATAACAGGGTTCAGAGTTTGTCCCACATTTTAATCTTAATAATGAGGAGGTGAGGTGTGGGCTCTGGAAAGTCCTACCTGGCTCTATAGTCAAAGGAGGGCTCCTGGACCAAAGAGAACGCCGCACTGACTGCCGAAGGCTATGCACAAGGTCTCCAGACCTGTCTTCTCCAAGTTCCTTGACAGCCTTCCAGGTCTCCCTTTCCTTCTCACGACAGTGACAGAAGATGAGCTTAGGGACCCTTCATGTGTCTGCAGTGGAACAGTTGCTGGCCCAGTCTTCCATTTACTTCATCAAACCTCTTCTGAGCTCCTACTGTGTGCCAGCTCCCAGTACTAGGGTGAGCAGAATCATCTTTATAAGGAGAAAGTCTCTAGTCCACATGCAGAGAGCGTGGTACCTGTGAGAACAATTTTGAAATGAGTAGTTCTCTAGCCACAGGCCAGCCTAGGTGACCATGAGTACTTTTGCCGAAAGGATGAAGAGATCTAGATGGTACAGCGTCTGTCCTTCAAGAACTTACTTCCTGCTTGGAGGAGATAAGCTTAACACTCATTCACTAAGTTTTTGTCAAGCACCTATTATATTCAAGATTGTATATATATATGTAAGACAATCTGAGAACACACAAGACTATGGTACAAGAAAATACTGGTAAATTTGAAGTAAACTAGACATTTCTAGAACACAAAGAGGGAAAGGGAATCATGAAATAAAGCTGCTTGAGTCATGAACTGTGAGTAAAATGTAAACAAATAAAAGGAAGATATAATGTAATCATGTAATCAAATAGAAAAAAAGATTACAAGACCCTTGGAGTTGAACAGGCCAACTCAGTTATTGACCTTTAGTATGACTTTGTGTTACATAACCTCTCTAAGTCTCAGTTTCTTCATTTATTAAATAAGAATATGGCAGCCTAGTATGGTTTTTGTGAAGAAAATAATTGTAAAATTCCTGGAACTGCTGGCACATAGTGCATGTTCAGTAAATGAAAACCATCGGAATTATATTTTTAGTTCTCTGAGTATCAGAGGACAGTTCTTAGTCTTGGGATTTAGCCCTCAGGAATCATCTGTGACCCTCCACAGAGTGTGAAATGGGCTCCCTGCCTTTCTACAGGGTTGGTGCTGGAGGTGATCCTAACCAAAGTTAGGATGATGTCAAGAAGAGAAAAGGAATAATAATAAATTCAGTACCTTTATTGAGTCCTTAACTATGTGCCAGGCAATAGCCTTAGCACCTTACACACATTTTTAAGCATAACAACTTTACTGAGATCTGATTCATGTGTTATACAATTCACCATGTGAAATACCTAATTTACTGGTTTATAGTATATTCACAAAAGTTGTGCAGCCATCACAATCAGTTTTAGAACATTTTCATCATTTCATAAACAAATCCTGTATACATTATGATTCTCCATTTCCCCTTAACTACCCTCAGTCCCTGGCAACCAGTATTTTCTGTCATTTTGATTTGCCTAATGTGGACATCCTATATAGGTGGGATCATACAACATATGGTCATTTGTGACTGACTTATTTTATGTAGCATAAAGGTTCATCCATGTTGAAGCATATATTAGTACTTTTTATGACTAAATAATATTCCGATGTATGGATATACTATATTTTGTTCATCTTTTCATTAGCTTAGACATATTTGAGTTGTTTCTACTTTGATATTATGAATAATGCTATGAATATTTGTGTACAGGTTTTTACATAGACACAGTGTTTTTGGTTTTCTTGAGTATGATATTACTAGGAGTAGAACTTCTAGGTCATATAAATAAATTTTTCGAGGACGTGCCAGACTGTTTTCCAAGCATCTACACCATTTAACATTCCCACCAGCTGTGTATCAGAGTTTCAGTTTCTCTGCATCTTCTCCAGCACTTATTACTGTCTTCTTGGTGATAGCCAGCTCAGTAGATATGAAGTGGTATCTCATTTTGGTTTTGATTTGCATTTCCCTCGGGGCCAATGATATTGAATAACATTTCATGTGCTATTTGGCCATTTGCATCTTATTTGGAGAAATGTCTCTTCTGATCCTTTGTGCATTGTTGAATTACTTTTGTTATGAAATCTTGTGAGGTAGGAGATGCTACCCCAGCTATGCAAATGAGGAAACAGAATCTCAGTAATATTAAGTATTCTGGCCAAAGTCACAGAGTGAATTTTACTTTCCAGTCCAACTCTTAACCCCCACGCCCTTTCTAATACACAATACTGCCCAGTGAGGTTTCATGGTAGCATCACCAGGGTCCTCTGTAAAGGCCTTGACAAGCAGGAAGGAAGCAAAGAAGGAAGTAAGAAATCAGTTGCAGAAATTCACCAGCTAGAAGAGACCTATGAAAGTCGGTAGAGGAATGTGGATATATCTGGACTTTCAGGATAGGAGAAGACACATTAATTTTTAAATTGTCATTTCCTAGGTACAAATTTCTTTCTGTGACTCTTATTATATGGCATCATCTCAGATTTTCACAGCAATCCAGTTAATGTGCATTAATGTTCCTGTTTTACCAATGAGAGGTTTGTGGCCCAGAGAGAGGACATGATTTTCCAATGTAGGAAATTAGGATTAGGATCCAGGTCTCTCGGGCTCATAGTGATAGATTCTTTCCTTTCAGAGATATTGTATGAAAAATTACTTTTATATTATTTGTAGATTTACAGTATTTTTTTAATGGTACTGAGGAACAAATCTAGGATATAGCACATGCTTTAGGCAAGCACTCTTATCACAGAGAGCTACTTCCTCAGCCCAGCTTTGAGGGTAGGGTTCACACTGTCCTCATAGCCCAGGCCATGGAATATGCTTAATGTGATGGATGAGTAAGTACTAGAGTAGAGTACATGGTGTAAAAGGACTTAATTCCAACTGGGATTTGGGGGGAAAATATAGTATGAGTGAGGTATTGGATAAGGGTCTTATCCCAAGATGAGGACTTTGCTCTTTCTAAGCATGGGGTTTGGGTTTCTAACAGGGTTTCACCCTGATCCATATAGGGTGGTTCAGCCAACCTTGAGTCTTTCTGTTCCTCAGAGTGGGGAGGACCCTCTGAGACCCTCTAAGCCAGTTGTGGCAAATCTGTGGCACACGTGCTGCAGCAGGCTGTTTGTATCATTAAAAGCTCTAAAAGGTTACCATCTCTGATCCAGGCCAGTGCTTCTCAGATTACTGTGAGGAGCTCTCTACAGTAGGCTTATGCTTATTAAACATACCTCTATAGACCTTGCCTCAGGACTATCAATGACTGGAGTGGGGGCCAGAGAATTGGTGTATTTTGACCAGCTACCCAGATGATTCTGTCCCCACTAAAGTTTGAGAACCAAGGATACAGAAAAACTTTTCTGCTTTAAAAACAGGAAGTTTAGGGTACTAAGGGTGAACCATGTATCAAGTTAATGAACGAGCCCAGCTTGAACTCAGTTCTCTGAGTTGTCTTCTGGTCTACTATTCTTGCTGATCCCATGCTGCTTAGTTTAGTTTAGTTTAGTTAGTTCAGTTTCGTTTCGTTTCATTTAGTTTAGTTTAGTTAGTTTAGTTTAGGGTCTTGCTATGTATTTCAGGCAGACCTTGAACTCACTTTGTAGCCCAGGCTGAATTCGTGGCAATCCTCTTGCCTCGGCCTCCTGAGTGCTGGGATTACCGGCGTGCACCACCATGCCCCGCTGCTTAGTTTATTTTAAAAAGTTGTTACATATCCATAGCTTTTATTATCCTAAATCCAAACTCCTGTTGTCATCAGGGGTCAGAAGGGTATAGGACCCCTTGAAGAGACAGGAATGGCTGACTAGGAAAGGAGGCAAGAGCCAGGGCCTGTCTTCCCCTGTGCTGGAGACAAGCTGGAAGATGTCTTTGTTGGGAAGGTGATGGTTCACTGGCTGAGGACCAGCTGTAAGCATGAAGCCGCAGAAGACCACCTTGGTGGCCAGCTGCTGGACAAGCTTGGATGAATCCCTTCAACTTCCGTGGGTTTGCTTACTTTAACTCAGTGAGAATGGGGAGGGTGGGGGGGGCTGCATTTGAGGCCGTGCTGCTCCTCTTTCCTTACTCAGTTTCACTTTGGGCCTGTTTCTGGCTTGAGAAGAGTATGAAATGATCTTCTGTGGCAGGGCACATAACACTGGGTGATATGGGGAAAGCACTTAATGCTAAGAGCAAGCAATAGGCCCCGCTGAACTGGGCTGGGTCCCAGCTGTACCACAGATTGTGTCATCCTTCTGAACTTCAGTGTCCTCTCTAAAATAGCATAAATTTACACCCCACAGGGTTGTTCTGAAATAGAAAAGGAAATGACAGTGCTTTATAGGTTGTAATGTACTACTCAGTCCCAAAGATTGCTCTGTGGGACACCAGTTCTGCAGGATTTACACATGGGTTTGTGAAACAAAGAGGCCTTTAAACAAGAAACTGCTGAGGGACACCAAGTGAAACTGATGGTTCTTACCTCAGTCCTACATTCTCCTGTTCCCTGTGCCCTTCTGAGAAGAAAAGTATATTCAGTGAAACTTTCTGTCCCTGCATTGAGAATACACTTTTGAAAGCCCAAGGCTAGATAGCCAAGGATGTATATGTTCACATTTATTGAGAAGTACTATATGCCAAGCCCCTTTATTCCTAGTGACTATTAATCCTTAAAATATTCTGTGAAGGTGTTGCTGTTGGTTTGTTGTTTTTTTTTTTCCACTTTTTTTTATTTTAAAGAGAATAGAACAAAACAAAACAAAGCAAAACAAAACAGAATACAGTCAAACACAATATAGCATTTCAGAACAGAACACTGCAAGCAAACGTGTTGCTGTTATCTCCATTTACAGATAAAGAAAACTGGCAGAGAGGTTAGGTGAGTTGCATGAGATTATCCAGCCAGTGGATTCAGAGCTGGGATTCTAGCACAAGTGGCCTGGCCCAGAGCTTACTTATTTAACAGCCACGCTCCGCTGCTTCCCCTGTGTACTTGTCGGATGGCATTATTATTAGTATTCTGAAACCAATGATAATATGTGTTAGAGCCTTATTTAGATATATTATACAGATTGAATTATCTCTTTTTCCATAATGCATAGGACCGTAAGTCAGGTTTTTGGAGTGTTTTTGCATTTTGGGATGTTTGCATAGATTTTCCTGGTTGAGCTTCCCTAATCCAAAAACCTGAAATCCAACTGCTTCAAAATCAGAAACTTTTTGAGCACCATACTGACACACAAAAAGTTTTGGATTTTAGAACATTTTAGATGTCTAACTTTCAGATTAAGGACATTCATTAGACTTGTATTTATTTGCTGATTCAACAAGTATTTACCAAACAGTATTCACACCCAAACACTGCTGGGCTCTGGGGTTCAACTGTAGAGAAGGTGGCCACACTGCCTTTCCTCATGAGGCTTTGGTCAGGTGGGAAAAATGTAGTCACCTTAGCAAGTGGTTGCAATAGAATGTAAGGAACACTGCACAGTAATGCATCAGTTGGCAAGCACTCACGTTTGCAGATAATTCAGTTCGAAAACAAAAGCTTTTGGCAGATTTTTGCTTCCATCCACAAACTGCTCCACATCAGGTGACAAACACTACCATGGCCATCTTCCACACAAACACAAATGTAGCCACCTTCTGCAAAATCATAAAGCAAACAAGTTTGTAAACCAAGATACTGTTGTGACTGGGACATACCTAAGCCATTGGAGGAGCTCTTAGAAGCAATAACTACCTCAAATTTAATAGGAACCACTGGGAGAAGTAACTTGTATTAGAGGCCTAAAATCAAATTGGAGTTAGCCTACTGAACATTCAAGGAACACAAAAATGTTCCAGGTAATATTATACAGGGAATGATCAAAATATACGGTGAATGTTTAAGTTTTGGTTTGTTCGTTTTTCATCTATTATATATTACACATTGCCATTAATTCACCTCCAAATACCCCCTCTTGTTTCAAACATATTTATGCCTTCATTCTTGCCACTTTCCTGAAAGCAGTTCTGGAGGTCATCTTCATGAGTATCTTTATAAGATGTGATCAAAAATGTAATGAATGTCACTGCCAAGTGCCATCCAAAGGAAGGGCATGCTTGTAAAAACATTGTGATGTGTCCTCACCCACTTATTCACTGAATCTGGCATTGTGGGACTTCTGGCTCTTGCCCAAAGTTAAAGTGACCATGAAATGGAACATTTTGAGTTGATTTAGGACATCAAGGCAGCTACAACAGTGCAACTAAAGACACTCAGGAAAGACTTCCAGAACTGCTCCAGAAAGTGGGAAAAACGGTGGGATAAGTATGTTCAAAGAGAAAGGGAATATTTTCAGGGCAATTAATGACATTGTGTCTTCCTGTAATAAGTTTCAAACAGACATTCACCATATATTTCAATCACCTCTCGTAGTATTTTCCAAATCCCAGAGGCAAGAAAGGGTATTAGGAAGGAGACAGTGAGACATGACACCTAGAGGTGAGCAGTTCTTTTCTTGGACATTCCTTATTAGTTGTGCTGTGATGCTGGTACTCTGTGGACATTTGAACCAAAATAACCCCCACTGTGTTCCTTGAGGTCATCTGCTTTTTATGGTAAGCACCCTGTGTGTAAGCCCATCATTGTACTTGTGATATGTATTATATATAGTCTGCTCAGCTGTCTGACTTTTTACCTACTAGTTTACTGCTTAAAGTTAGGAATTATATCTTATTTTTTATTACATTTCCAGAAGCCACCACCATGCTTTAATGCTCATTAAACATCGTTTGTTGAATGAATGGTAGGTTTTCATTGTAAAATGAATTACACCCTTCTTGCTTTCTTGAGCCAACTGTCAGTTTTCCTCGGGTCCATCATTATATCCAACAGTTAATGTTGTATATGGTAGTTCAGTGATACCCTTAGGGCCTTTTCAGGTGCTGCACTCTGAATTCCTTTTTTTAGCTTTTCATTGTCCTTTTCTTTTCCCTTCCTGCCTGACCAGGGCTTGATTGTAATCATTCTGTTTGATTCTAAAGCATCTTCCCTAGCCTTCTTATTTCCTTCTGTTTATCCACAGTGAGCTATAAAAACAAGATCACCAGGTATCATTTGCTAGATTATTTGTGACTAAGAGTTGGTAATCTCAGATTGAGGGCATAAAGATCTCTTAGGGGAAAAGTGTGGATCCAGTGCTCATGGGACTTGTATGTTAGCTGCTCAGAGGCTTCTTCTTTCCTGTTCTTCTTGACCTACAAAAGGTCCATACAGCCCCTCAGGGGTTGGGCTAAGTTGTTGGCATCTTGGATCCCCTGTCGGGAGTAGAAGAGCTAATCCACCATTGATTCTATAGACCACAGACAGTGTGGTCTGGTCTCCACCTACAGGCTCCCACAACCTCATTCTGGCCAAACATTTAAAGTGCTTTCACACAAGCTAGCATATCCAACAAGGTGCTGGCTACAAACCTCAAGCCATTTTCTGCTAAGGGGAGAGTCTACGGACAATGTGCCTGTACTTTCACCTAAGCAAGAAAACAAATAAAAACCTAGGCTGGCACCAGAACATCTAGACTCTGCTTCTTTGTCTGGGCTCTGATTCTCTCATTTGCAAAATGATGAAAGAAAAAATAACTCAGGTTAGACCTGGGTTCTGAACCCAGGGCCTCACGTATACTGTGCCTCTGAGCCACATTCCCAGCCCTCCTCTGGCTTTCCATAGCGTCCCATTATACTTCTAACAGCGTTTATCTCAAACAGTACTTTCCGCATCTGTTTTTGTCTGCCTCCCAGCTGATTCATGTCATATTCCAAAGATTTATCCTGACACATATTAGATGTCTGTAAATGTTCATGGAACTAACCAGCCTCCGATTCTCCTCTTCTTGCCCAGCACAGGTGACCAGGCACATAGCATAGGTGCGATTTAATGTTTAGTAAGTAGGTGGATGAGTGAGTGAATTGAAATGCTAAAAGAAAGTAGATAAAATTGGCGGCTTATGCATTTGTTGCTAACTTAAGGGTTTATGTTGGTGTCTCCCCACAGTCCTGGTCACCCGAGAGGATGATTTCAATAACCGACTAAACAACCGTGCCAGCTTCAAAGGCTGCACAGCCCTGCACTACGCTGTCCTTGCTGATGACTACCGCACCGTCAAGGAGCTGCTTGATGGAGGTGAGAGCTGAGTGGAGGATGGGGGCTGGTCAGGGTTGGCAGAGGGGAGAGTACTTGGCAGACTCCAACCTGGAAATGCCAGGCTTCCCCAGTACCCGGTTAGTCTCCCTGAGCTAGACATCCCTTGAGAGTGAGTATACGTCCCAAGACTGACAATGTGCACATGAGATTTGCTTTCCAGTGGGTGGTGCTTTGCAGATGGTGCCTGCATGTATACATGATGCTCCTTGCCAGCCGGCCTGTCTACAAAAGCTATGAAAGTTTTCTTGCTTGTTGCTTTCCTCAAAAATGTTCTCTCTTCCCCTCTGTGATTTCTAGAGCTGGACCAGGAGAAAATCTCTTCAAATTTCTACTAATGCAGGTCACAAAGATGCCCTCCTTGATCCCACCCCAACCTGTGTTGGTTAGGTCCTTTCATTACTCTTTGGTTGGGATACCCTAGTCTTTTCTATCACTGCCTGCATCACAATCTGAGATTATTTGTATTTGTTCAGTAGCCTTCTCCCTAACACAAGCCTCAACTCCCTCAAAACCAGAACCTTGGCTGACTTAAGTGTCGCTTAATGTTTATACTTAGTATTAAGTACTCAGTAAACACTTGCTAAATAATGGATACTCTCCCTTTTAAGATTGTCACTTTTTAATTAGAGGGATATTATATGCCACTCCAGACTCAGGTCCTATCCAAGTCTAGTACAGTTACCTGCCAGACAACCCCCCAGGCAATCATTTTCCCTCCTGCTTCCCTTTATGTCTGCCCAGCCTATGGGAGAGCCAGGAAACTGTCTTGCCAGCAAGTGTGGGGAACAGGCTTGTGAGTGAGTACATGGCACAGACTACCTGTTCACACCCTCCCTGCCTCCCTGCCACTTCTTGAGAGCAGGAACTTATATTGGGGGCTGGACCCCAGGGTCCTCCTTGCCAGGCATCATTCTCTATGGGACCAAAAGCCAGAAGCATCCGGGCTACTCTGATGATTGCCCTTTTCCTCCCTGCAGAAACCCCTCTAACAGCTTGCTGGCTGGCATGCCCTTGGGTTCTGTCAGACACTGAAGGATCTTGCTTCTTCCCCAGTCATCCATTCTCTTTTACTTCTGCTCTGAGTGGTGGAAATGTCTGTGTAATGAGCTGAGATCATCATCTCTATAACTTCTGCTATCATTTTTTCAAAAACCAGTCTTCACAGAAAGTTCTTTCTGTCCCAGAGCTTTTGTCTGTTAGGCCAAACATCCCCAGAGCATCTTCTAGCCCTTGTGGTATCCTGGGGCTAAAGGGGCTTCCTAGGAACCCGTCTAAATCCTACCACCTCCTTTTAGCCACAACCACACTGGCTTTAGACCCATGCTTGGCCCATACCCGGAGTCTCTATTGGACCTCCCCCAGAAGTATCTTGGTCTGGGGATGCAGCTGTGAAAGAAGGGACTACTTCTCCATGTGGTGACAGTGCCTGGGGGATGACTGATAATTTTAGGGCAGGAACTCACTTCTCTCAGAAACAAAGGCTTGGCCAGGTGTGGTGGCACACTCCTGTAATCCCAGAACTTGGGAGGCTGAGACTGGAGGATCGTTGTGAGTTTGAGACCAGCCTGGGCTACAAAGTGAGCTCAAGGCCAGCCTGAACGGCATAGTGAGACCCTGTCTCAAAAAGACAAGGGCCGGGGATCTAACTCAGTGGCCTAAGCGCCTGCCTGGCAAGC
>RJWT010013854.1:0-21474 GCA_004365215.1 Cuniculus paca
TACATAGTGAGATTAAGGTCAGGCTAAAATACATAGCAAGACCCCGTCACAAAATAACAAAAGTTAAAAAAAAAAAAAAAAAAGAAAAGAAAAGAAAAGAAAAGAAAAGAAAAGAAAAAGTAAAAGTTTTTAGCCAGGCGGGTGGCTCACGCTTGTAATCCCAGCACTCGGGAGGCTGAGACAGGAAGATCGTTGCGAGTTCAAGACCAGTCTGGGCTACAAAGTGAGCTCAAGGCAAGCTACAACAGCATAGTGAGACCCAGTCTCAAAAAGACAAGGGCCAGGGATTTAGCTCAGTGGCCTAAGCGCCTGCCTGGCAAGTGTGAGGTCATGAGTTCAATCCCCAGTGCTGCAAAAAAAAAAAAAAAAAAAAGGTTTTTGTGGCAGCTCTGAAGTCGTTCTCAGTTGACTTACCAGAGAAATTATTTAACTTTCAATGACCTATAACTAAAGAAAGCAAAAAAGTACTTGGTTAAACAAATTTAGGAATGTAGACAAAAACCTAGAATTTCTCAAAGGAACATATATATTCTAATGCTCCAGGTGAAATTAGGGATGCAGAATATGGGAGAGGAAAAGCATTACCCAGAAATGCTGACACGAACTTCCAAGAACTGAAAGTGAGTATGGAAAATCTTTGTTGGTGTTTCGAGACGAGTCCAGGCTGGCCTCGAACTTGTAATGCTCCTGTCTCAGCCCCCCAAGTGTTAGGATTATAAACATGAGCCACCACAGCCAGCGTTTTGAATTTTGAGATTATAAACATAATAAAGGTCTGGCTGGGCATGGTGGTGAACACCTGTAACCCCAGCTACTTCAGAGGCTGAGGCAGGAGGATCCCTGTGAGTTCGAGGCCAGCCAGACCTACAAAGTGAATTCAAGACCAGCCTGAACTGCACAGTGAAACCCTGTCTCCAAAAGACAGAAACTGACGACTGAGCCAAACATTTGCAACCTTTCTTTCAGAAAACATAATACAAGTTTATAAGCTCTGAAAGCGTTCTGACTAATCTATAAACTCAGTACAATTTACCTGTATTAGAAATTGTATATATGTATGCACTGGTTCCAAAAGCAGTAATATAATGTCAAAACGGCTGAAGAAATACTGCAAACTGTGCAGTGTCCTTTGCCTACCTACTACTCCCCTCCCCAAATCATATACTTCCAAAATAAGCATTACTAACGCTTCCAAGCCTTGAGATTGCTAATCTCCCTTTCTCTTTTATATTCTGTCTATGTATCCTTATCTACATATTCAGGTAATCAGATACAAAGATATATATCTAATTAATTGTATTCTTAGCATCCAAAAATGCAGCACAGAATGTTGTCTTTGTATGTTTAAGGTGGACAACTAAAAACAAACTGCAACTGCAGTACGTGTTGCAAGCGTGAACATCCATGTGGGAAGGCACAGACATAGTTCAGGTATGTTTCATGTTTAACTTCAGTATTCAGTGACAGAAACGTTAAGAGGATCAGTTCTAACTGGTTTGCACCAAGTAGTGACAAGCACTACTAAGCGTTATATTTCTACAGTGATCAAAATATTAGTAGGCGCAGGGCTGGGGATGTAGCTCTGTGTTAAAGTGCTTGCCTAGCACATGCAAAGTGATGGGTTTGATTCCCAAAACTGAAAGAAAAAAAAAGGAAAGAGGGAAGGAGGGAAGAGAAAAACAAAGAACTGATAGTCATATTTTAGTAATAGTTACTATATTTCTCAGAATACTGTATACTTTTTGCTTAGTTTTATAACCACGTATACTAAAACGGATGTAGATTCTAGTAATATAAAAATATCAACATAATGAACTGCATGCTGAAAGCATAATATAGGTTATCAATTTTAAGTTTTGTGCCAAGGTTACACTTCTACTTAGCGAAAAGAGCCAATTTTACATTTATCTGATTCAAATCTATAGGCTTGGATAACGTTAAAAAAAAAAAGTTTTCTGTAGATTGAAATCCTTATCTAGAAGTTAAAAAAAAAATCTTCGCCATGGATTTTAAAAGTACATTTAATGTAACATTTCCCAGAATGCACGCAGAGGTTAAAAATACCATTTCTCTGTTCTAAAAAGCAGACAAACTCGGAAAACAACCGCCTTAACTAGACTTTTCCTTGCCAGTCACCTACTGCCAGAGAGGATGATGCATACCTTAAGCATCAAGAATCAGGGACATCAGAAATTCGAAATTAATGATAGTCAAAAAAAGAAGCTCATTTTAAATCAAACTAGTACAAGTTCAAAAATTAAGTTTAAAATTATTCTTGGCCCAAGCTTCATCAGTTTAGAGCCAAATTCAAACAGAATAGCAATCTCACTGAAAGCACCTAATCAGTACGCAGGGAAATCACCCTGCCGGGCTTGTTTCCCTGTAAGGACAGGCTCCTCCAAAACAAGAATTTGGCTTACAATGAATTATCAAAACTTTTTTTCTTAGTCAACTAAAAATAAATCTGACCATTCACTATAGAAATCATTTCAAATTCTGTGATGATAATAAAGTAATAACCGCTTTTCAGCTGGAAGAGTTTTTTCTTTTTCTTTTTCTTTTTTTTTTTTTGCTGCATATCTAGCTGTGGTGCATTTTAATGAGAAATGATGACTGCACCAGCTTTTATTCACCTGGCAGATTTTAGCATCCAGGTTAGGTCCCCCAGTCAGCATCGAAGAGTCTGCTTTTAAAATGAATGACAAGGATATGTGTACACTGACCAATGTGTTACAGCAACAAATAATTCAATCAGTTAAAATTTTATACACTGTCTATCTAAAAAAAACAGAATTTACCAGATTCTTGGTAACTATAAGCTGCACTTGGTTTACCTGAATCACAGATCTACAGCATGTTCATACAGTAACCCACCCGCCCACACAGGGAAGATTTTAACACCTGCCTTGCTCTGTCCCTTCCTAAAGTTTAGTGGTTGACACTACTTGCAAAAAAAAAAAAAAAAAAGGAGCATGCCTCCTGAATAACACTGAGAAACTCTGAGAAATGCTTCTACATCCTTCACTAAATTTTCTCATCTGGTCACTTAGGAAAAATGATTTTACCAAATAGAAACCCTCATTGATTTTTGAAATGTGATTTATCGAAGAAATGAAATATTTAGACAAACTCCAGAATTCCCTTACCATGAACTTCTCCAAAGTGTGCTCCATCACAGATGGCTCCCTTAGCTGGACTGCAGGCAAAGTGACAGAATTTAAGAGGACATAATGAGCACTTGTGCTCCACAGCATCATTATCTATCTCTAACACTTCCTCATGAGGCTGACTTCTAATCATGTAGCAAAGAGGGCTCGGCTAAATTCGGGGCTTTGATGAGTAAGAATGGCTGAGAGCCCTTATCATAAATGGATTCGGCACAACTAAGGAGAAAAGCAAAGAAATAAATCCTCACGGAGAGAAGTCAGTCACAGGAAATGCCAAATGCCTTTTAACCAAAGCTTTCCTTGTCACAAAGCAACTTCTATAAAAATTATTAAAAATAAATTCTTCAGGGCTCACTAAGAACCAGTAATTTTCACTTCCATTACACTGTTGTTTACCTCCCCCCCAAAAGAAATTTTTAATGAATAAGATTCAGAGTTTGCCAAAGTGTTTTCCAGAAAACAATCCTCGAGAGGTCCCAGATCTGTAATCAAATAAGTCTGAAAAATCCTGATACTTCAATCACCTCTTGAATATGCACAATGAACACTATTATGTGAAAGGCTTTTAAAAACCAACCATTCAAACTGTTTAATAGTTTAACTAAACATTTTGCCGACATATTTGGCCACAATCTTAACACCTAATTAAACAACTTGGGAAATGCTGTCACAGAATGTAGGAAATAATAATATTCTGTCATTTAAGAAATACTAGAAAATAGTTACTATATTCCAGGCACTGGGTCTGATAGAACTAGAGTTCTAACCTCTAGACAAAGCCCAGGGCCCAGGCTGGCCTGGAAACCTTAGCTCGTGTGACCATTTTTTTAAAATTTGACTTATAATGACTTCTATAAAGCCTGGCGCTTATTATTTTTTTTTGTTTCCCATTTCTGCCCATGCTTTTCTCTCCATAGAAAGGCTGACATATTACTCTCTGCCTCAGCTCTATATTTCAAATACAGCCAATAATTTATAAGTGATTCTTGGATCATAACAACCTGTTCTTGCTTTTTAAACCATGAATGATGAAAACAACAAATAACTACAGCACTTCAGATTTGGTGAACAAACTCGTCTTCTCAGTGTTCATTTTAAGATGTTCAGAAACGTACCCTGAGTGAAGTCAAGTCACTGCTGGCTGCTACTTCCGCCACAGGGAAAAGCGACCTGAGTGCGGAGGTTTCAATAGTTGTCCCCCTTTAAATCCAACACTGGCTGATTAGTCATGCTCCACTTAATGAGAAGGCTTTGACCACAAATGGCCATTACCGAGATGCAAAAGCACCATATTCATGACCTGTATTGCCGCTGTCATTGTTGTCACTCTGTAATGGAGGGGGATAATCTGTTTGTATTCTCATTCTATCCTCAGACCTCACTTCCCTCATTCTCACTTTCTTCTACTCATATCCTCACTCTCTCCTCTTCTGCATAAACACGGGACCCATTCTCAGGAACAGAGAAGCCATTTGTGGGTAAGGGAAAAATAAAACTGCTGGCCTCTCTCTCTCACGATCCCGACATCCAAACAAGCCATAGTGTGCAACACGGATGTTACACCTCAACAAAGCTTGAGGGCTGGGGATGGAGCTCAGCGGCATAAGTGCCCGCCTGACAAGTGCGAGGCTCGGAGTTCAATTCCCTGTACCAAAAAAAAAAAGTTTACATCAATAAAGCTTGACAGCTGCATGCTAAATTAATCCAACTGCTGTTGGGTGGTGAGAGGGTGAAGTCAACAACCACAACAGATGGATGGAAGCCTGAGAAACACACGTGAACAGACAGAGGAGGTTGTCCTCAGAAGCCAGGAAATGAGCTGAAGGCAGAGAGGGAGAAAACTATGGTCACATCTGAAAGCTTCTAAACAGACACCTGATTAAATGCATGGGTAAAGAGTTCAGCTGTGAATGAAGTGGATGGGTCAGAAGCTAATAATCAAGAATTATTAGATAGGGGTGGGGATGTAGCCCAGCAGCACAGCACCTGCCTGCCTGGCAAGCATGAGGTCCTCAGTTTGATTCCCAGTACCAAAAAAAAAAAAAAAAGAAAAAGAGGGAGAGAGAGAAAGAGAAAAAGAAGAAAGAGAATTATTAGATAATCAAGATACAGTGTTCAAGGCACTGATCTAAATCAAGGCGAACAATAATGTCAAAGCAGTGGTCAGCAGGACTTCAGAACAGAGGAGGGTGTGATATGTGAGACCTGAGACTCTCATTCCCATACCTGACTCAAATGATAGGCTATTGACAGGAAAGGATGAAAAGACAAGCTTCTTTCAAGTGGAAATGAGGGTGTGTTTTGACGTGGCAGCTTGAGGTGAAGATGACAAATATCTACATGGCAGTGTCTATCATTCAAGTAAGACAACGTGAAAAGAAAACCTAAAATATGTCACGAAGATAAAATGGAAGTAGCAAGTCCTATTAATAAAAATTCATCGCTTACTGCCCTACCCTGAAATACATGGAAGATAACATTTCAGAAATCAGTAAATGTAAAAAAAGTATTGCTTGTCCATAACTGAACTAGAAAAAAAAAAAATCAACTACATCAGCGGCAGCTATCTCCAAGTAAAATCTAACTACTAAGACACAAACGAAGCAAAAGCAAATCTGGGCAGAGAATTACAAAATATTTTTAGGATTGATGAAATTTCACTTAGATGTTTTTTAAATGCTGCAGAGAATAATGGGGAAATTAAATGGATTAGCCAAATATTTGCATAAAGACTGCACAGCCAACATACATAATTTTCCAACTATTCTTTTCTGAGCTGGTCTAAGACACTTGCCTTGCCAACCAGTAGATCTTCAGTATTGCCTCTGACAAACATCATTAGCAAGCTCTCCCCAGCCCACATAACCTCAACTCATCTAGTCACGCCCTTCAACCAGTGCCCCTTTCCCCACCTCTAAACACTGACTTGTGCTGAGATACATCTCTACTCTGTCTCTTGCTAACTATATTACTGAAATTACCCTAGCCTCGGTTTCTTTAGCTATAATACTAGCTACCAAATTAGCTAATTAAATTAGCTGACAAAATGCCTGTTTGTCTTTTTTGTATATGCAGAGATGAGGGAAGAAGGACAAGGAGCAGGGCAAACTATAGTGCAAAAAATATCATTAGTTAGTACAGGAACGCATGAAATAAATGAAGTTATACTGTTTTTAATATATAAGTTGTAATAAAGTTATACCTATGTTGAATTGGTGGTTACTTCA
Source organism: Cuniculus paca (assembly GCA_004365215.1). Taxonomy (NCBI): domain Eukaryota; kingdom Metazoa; phylum Chordata; class Mammalia; order Rodentia; family Cuniculidae; genus Cuniculus; species Cuniculus paca. The sequence goes on from RJWT010013854.1 coordinate 6,395, forward strand.
GGTCAGTGGCTTTATACCTCATTCAACAATAAAATCCTTTCAAAAAAAGAAACTTTTATACAGAACAAAAAAGAGCAGGTATAATTTAAAAAGGGAGATAAAAACCTATATTCTCACTCATTCTGCTTCCTTCCCACTCCCTTCCCCTCAACACCCCAGCTTCTGAAAGAGCTTTCCAGGCTCAAAATTTCGAATAACTGGTGTAACATAAAATTATGGTAAGTCCTCACTGCCAAGAGAAACATGTTAGTTTTTTTTTTATTTAAAAAAATAAAACCTTCAGAAGAACTTGACAGTTAAAAAATAACTGCATACTCCAAGGTTTCTAGAATGGCCCCTTCGCACTTCTTTCATAATGAAAACTGATAAATCTTTAACATGATGTGATTGCATCTTTGACCCCCAGTGTACATTGCTGAAAAAGTCAAACAAAACAAATGTCCTTTAGCAATGAAACAACTGCTTCTCTCCAGGGCATCCCACATATATGGAATTAACATACTGGGTGCCAGGTTGACCCTAGAAAGTCTGCCTGAACACAGTACTGTACTTTTAATTTTGGACTGAATTACTTAGGAGTTCAAAGTCTCCAGCATACCACAGATTTCATAATCCCCTGTTACCTCTGTGTGCATGCACACTGTACTAAGGATTGAACCCCTGGCCTTCCCACTGCATTAATTCTCTGCCCTTTTTTATTATTCATTTTGAGAATGGGTCTCAGTAGGTCACTGCGTTGGATCCTCCTGCCTCAGGCTCCCAGAGTGTTGACATTAGAGGTGCATGCTGTTATCGTAAACAACTGCATTAGCTACTTGTCCTCCGAAAGCATTTGCACCTAGAGTAGGACTTACAGCTTGGCTAGGCAGAGAGCACCACCAGGCTGACGGCTCTTCACAGTGTCCCAGTATCACCACACTGGGTCACTTAAGGTTAGATGTCGTCTTCCAGATCCTTCAACATCTACTTACTGAGAAAAAATATGGTACTAGACAGTACTCGAGGGATCTCTAAAAGGCTCCCAAGGAAACATGTAAGCAGATGTAAGAAGTTTCCACTTAACGATTCTTCCACATTGCAATGATGCAAAGCAATATACATTCAGTAGAAACAGTACCTGGATTTTTCTTAACTTTGACCTTTTTCTGGGCTGGTAATGCACCTGCTGCTGCCCGACAGTCTTCACAGTCCTGGGCAGCATCCGTCAACTACAGGATCAGGGAGCAGAACCAACACTCTGCTACGCTGCACTGCACCACCAGTGAATCCACAGGCTCCGTGGATTCACCTACCACATTTTCAACCTCTCATGCATTTGCCAGGAACAGAGCCCTTCCGCATGCGGAGAAGCATCTGTACGCTGTGACAGCCTGGTCTCAGAAACACCTAGCAAAATCATGAAGAGCAGGATACCAAGAAGACCCTCAGAGGAGAGCCTGGCTTAGCCAAGACGTCAGAGAAAAATGATCCAGCACAGAACAGGAGAGAGAGCGAGGGGAAGGTGTAGGAGGGGGTGAGGATCCAGGCAGAATGGGCAGACACCCCAGGAAAAGGAAGAGGTCGCACATGCTTTTAGCAATTTTGGAACACTGTCGTTAGTGTTAGTGTCATTAGTGTCTCTGAAGCATTTACCTGAATAAAAAGGAAATACTTAGATGCCATACACCACAGTCACATGAAGTGTCTACTCATATAACAGGCACACAATCCCAAACATTCTGCCGAACACTGCATTTCAAACTTTATAGTAATTTCTTTTTTGTTGTGTGTGTGTTTTTCTGTTGGAAACAGAGTTTCACTTCGTGGTACAAGTTGGCCTTAGACTTGTGGAAGTCCTCCTGCCTCTGCCTCCAAAGTGCTGGGATCACAGGTATGCTCCATCACACTGCCTATAGTAATTTCTTACGAAATATTACAATACTCCTTGATTGGGAAACTCTCAGCTTAATAAAACGTTCTTTATTCTCATAACCTTTGTAAACAAAAAACATTAAAATTATATTCTTAGGTGAAAAAAGTAAAGTCTAGAAAGAGTATTACAGCCTTTGGATGCATACATATAAACAAACACACTCTAAAAAGTCTGAAAACACACAGCACTCTCGGAGGCTGAGGCAAGAGGATCAAGAGTTCTAGTCCAGCCTAAACAACTTAGAAACCCAAGGAGACCCTGTTTCAAAAGAAAAAATAAAAAGGTGTGGGGACTCAGCTAAGTAGGAAGGCCCTGGATTCAATTCTCATTACCACAAAAAAAAAAAAGCATAAACTCTAAATATGTTAATAGAAGACAAGAAAATGCAAGAACTGTATGAGTTTTTTATTTTCTTATTTTTGACATCTCTTTCTGATATTTTTACAAACAATAATTTTTTATTGTTTTTGCTTTGTTTTGTTGAGACTACCTCACTATGCAGCCCAGGATGGCCTTGAACTCACAACCCTCCTGCCTCAGCCTCCAGTGTATTAGGATGACAGACATGCACCACCACACTCATTAGTGTATTTTTAAAAGCTAGGAGTTCTATTTCAACCAACAGACATTAAACTTACAGCTTTTACAAGACTGGGGACATAGATCAGTGGTAGAATGGTTCCCTAGTATACAAGTGACCATGGGTTTGATATCAACGCTGCCAGAAAAAAAAAACAAAAAAAAAACTAACAGCAACTTCACTAAGCGACTGCATCATTTCTTGGATGGAGTCTCCGTGTTTAAAAAGCTCTGAGATGTGTACACAGCGGGCCTTACAGCTCGGCTGCATCGGGTAGCTGAGGAAACTGACCCCATCAGAAACTCTCCAAGCTTCCCTCTTCACCCTGAAAGTGGAAATAACAGTAGTTCCATTCCATGAACCTTACCACCTAGGGACAATCAGATGACTCTGGGCTTTCCGTGGACGCTTTCTTTCCTGTCACTCCGCACGCAAAGTCCACTGCAGTAGGACAGCAGATGTCAACAGGGAACTCTGTGCTTCTCTAAGAACCACCAATCAAAAGCCCAACCTCGAAGGCCCCTGGACAGCTCGGACACTCATGGCATTGCTTCTTGTCCACGGAAACGTAAAATTAAAATTAAAAAAGTAAAGTGGTTCGGTATTTCTCTTTTGGGGAAGTAATAAGAAAGATCAACCTTTACCTTTTTTTTTTTTTCGTTTTTTGGGGTTTTTTGTTTTGTTTTGTTTTGGTTTGGTTTGGTTTTGGTTTTTTGAGACAGGGTCTCACTATGGCCTTGAACTCACCATGTAGCCCAGGCTGGCCTCAAACTCGAGGTGATGCTCCTGCCTCAGCCTCCCAATTGCTGGAATTACATACATGTGCTGTCACACCAGGATAACCTTTATCTTTAGAATAAAGTATAATTCATACAGAGAGGAAATGGCGTATTAACTTAAATTGAAAATTATTTTTAAAATATGTTCTCAAAAAAAATAAAATATGTTCTCAATGGTTTAGATGAAATGGTAGTTAAACACACTTTTGAAAAATCATGCATGGCCGGTGACTCATGCCTGTAATCCTAGGCTGAGGCAAGTGGGCTACATAGTGAGTTGAAGGCTAGCTTGAACTGCATAGTGAGGCCCTGTCTCAAAAAAACAAAACAAAACAAACAAACAAAAAAAAAAGAGAATCATGTACTTTCTCTCCGTAAGACTCTCACATCCAGCCAGATGTGGTAGTATGGGTCACAAGCCTAGGCTATTCAGCCAGCTCAAATTTTAGTGGGGGAGGTGTGTGTGCTGAGCACGAAACAGTGTGAAGACCTTGGGTTCAATCCCCACCACCAAAAGAAAAGACAAGAAAAGAATGCTTTTATTTGCAGGAAAATCATGTTCCCTCTGCCCTCAGGTAAAAACAGTTAAAAAGATTATCTTCTGAGCCTGGTGTGGTGCTCACACCTATAAACTCAGCACTCTAGGAGACTTAAAGCAGGATTGAAAGTCCAAACCCAGAATCAGCAAGACCCTGTCTCCAAATAAAACTGTAAAAGGGAGCTGGGGATGTAGCCCAGGGCAAAGGCCCTTGGGTTCAACCCCTGGAGCTGAAAACAAGGGCAGAGGGAATTATCTTCTGTCCTACACGAAGCAACTTTTTATGTGTACTGCAGAACAAGCTTTTGAGAAGACAAAGTTCCTGTACAATTTTACCCAGCGTTCTCTGTTTACAGACTCTTCTATGTTAGATATACAAGTCCCAGGTACTAAAATCAGGAACAAAAGGCAAACATTACCCTTAATAGGACTGCATGCAAAAGGAAACATTTACTTTAAGAGCAACCAAGGTGTTTGCTCCTATAGTGAAAACCGATGTAAACTTAGTTAATTATTCATCCCAACACCCTTGCCTGGCTCCTGGAGACCTTCGTACCTTCTCCACCGCTAGCTGTGTGACCACCACCGTAGTGCAATAATTTGTGGTCAAAGAATCTTAACTGCGGTTTCAAACAGATTTTAGATTAAGTGCATGGTGTTACCCCTCATTTTACCAATAAATAAACTGAAACCAAAAGAGCTGAAGTATCTTACAGAAAGAAATCAGAAAGCCCACTCCAGGTATTCCTGCGCACGAAGCCCCACCAGATCGACAAAACTTGCATCAACAGACAGCTCAGCACATGGCTGCCTGCTTGTGTGGGAATGTTTGCAATAGGCCACACAGCACATCTGAACTGAAGTAATCCAAAAGGACATTAGTCATACAGTACTGAGGTCCTCTGGATGGTAAGTGCGACAGCAGTGTTAAGTTAATCAAATATCCTCTAATTTAATTGCATCCATAATTACCAAGATAACGGTACTCTCGTAAGGTAAAAGATAATGTAACTATATTCGCACCCAAAAAGTAGAGCTGGAAGTTGGGTGCTTCCCTATTTTCAACCAGTAAATCAGTAACATACAAATCTTGGGGCTCAGGAAAAGGACAAAAGTGAAAAACCTAATGATTATGCTAATTAAAACTATTTTTGAGACGCAGAAGCTTTAAAGGCTCACATTCATACCAAGCTTTTTAAAAAGTATTCACAAAAGTATTCGCTTCTTTTTTGATTTCTACGTTCATAAATGTTCCCATCAGCTAAGAAATGTTTTGGAACATGATCAAACAATATTGAGTATCAAGTCCTAACAGCAGGGCTGGGCTGTGACGGCTGACCTCGTATGTGGCCACTCTTGTCCCTGAAGAGCTAAAACGAAAAAAATCCTAACTTCACAAATGAAGACAGCATTAATGAAGAGGTAAAATACATTTATCGCTGCTTCCTCAATACAAAATTAGATTCGGGATTGTTTCAAATTGTTGGCAATGTGCTATTACAACATGCATCACGCATCCTTCCCCCCCAGAATGAAGTCACCCACTCCAGCTACATATAACTCCAAATTCTTTCCTATAACTAACTGTGAAAACCAAAATACCAGACCTTGGAGGGAAAAAAAAAAAAGCTCTCTGAAGAACTGGCAGTCTGCATGTTTTATGTCAACCTTCAGAAAACAGCCTCAACTCACCAGGAAAATCACCACTTGTGATCAAACTATTTCGTGACATTTTATGTCTCACGCATCACACTTCACATTGAGTAGCTCCGCTTTGCACCCGATTGCCGGTATCAACCCCAGCCAGCCTCAAGAGCAATCTACTATTGTAGCAGAGCAGCTTTAACACGGAGAGTTCTGCTCTTCGCCTGTAGCGTGATTTTACAAACACCTCCATCAAACATATATATCTCCCCCACCCCCCACCCCGCTACTCTTTACAACCGAGGGACATCAGGTTTGGGTTGTGTCTGGAGAACAGCAACAATAATGAAACAAACAAGCAAACAAAATACCCAAACAGGGAACAAGCGAAGAACAAAGGAAACACAAGCGTGTGAACAGGAAATGAAGCAACTACACACACATAAATACCTTCTGGGGCCGCCAACGTAGGTGAAAGTAAAGGTGGAGTCCGAGTATCTGAAATCTGAAACACAAAGTCTAGTTAAAAGCTACCCCTTGAGTGGGTTTTTTAACCCCAATCCTGGGCAAGCCTCCTACCTACCCGAGCCCAAGGAGGCCTGCCCGGGCGGAGGCGAGGGCGCGAGCAGCGAGGTCCCCGCTCCCGGGTGCGCCGAGGGGATGCCCCGCACCCCCGCCCGGTGCACCGGGAAGCCGCCCCCTGCAACAAGTGCCGGTGCCATGGCAACGGTGGGACTATCCAGGTCTGGGCAGACGGAAGCGGCCCCCGCCGGGCTTCAGCCAGCGAAAGCACAATCTGACTCCTCTCTCGGGGGAGCAAAATGGACGAAAGGCGACCCCTGGGCTGGGACGCTGGGTGCCTCGGGAAGCTGGGGGTCCCTTCGCTTTCCCGGGCATTACTTTGCCAGTCGGAGAGCAGCAGACGAAGCCAAACGGGGACCGAAAGCGGGCGGCGCTCCCCCCCGCCAGGGGCCTGGGCGCCGGGCGCAGCAGCCGAGCGCAGTGCAACGCAGCGCAGCGGCTCCATTCCGGCCGCCGCCGCTGAGCCCATTGCGCAAAGCGGGCGGGTGCAGCCACGGCCACCCCGCTCGCCGCTGCCCACACCGGCAGGCGGGCTCGGGCATGCACGGGGACCAGGACCCTGCTCGAGTCCCACGGGCTCTGTCCCCAGAGCTGGTGGCGGCCCGGACCCCGGGAGTGGGGAGGTGGCGGCTGGCGCCCCCTCCCCCTTTTGGCTCCCGCTCTCCGTGCAGCAGCTGTCGCCAAATGAACCCCGGAATGGGGACGTGCAACCCACAGCCCCGCTCCCCAGGCACACGCCGCGGTCGGAGAGCTGGGAAGGGGGCGCGGGCGGACGGGGGAAGCCGGCTTCGGGTCCGAGGCGCGGGGACGGCGAGAACTCACCTGCAAACAGGCAGTCCTTCTCGGCTCTGGACTTCTGGATCACGACGTCGATATCCTTCTGAATTCGCTCTTGCCTTGAACACATCCCCATGAAATAAATCCCTGGAAAAGAAGCAGCCACTATTTCCACCCTACCCCACCCCCCTCGCACGCTTCCAGCTTTCGCAAATACTCAGTTAAAAACGAAACCTCTGGCCGAGGCAGGGGCTGGAGGCGAAGTGGTTTCGGAAGTGATCCCGGGTGAGAGCGGAGGCGGCGGAGGAGGCGGCGGAGGAGGGGGAGGTCGGCTTTGCATTCCCAGATGTGGCCGCCCAGCTGCTGCTCGCCGCGGCTGGATTCCAGTTTCCTCCCCTTCTGACAATGGATGGCGCTGACACCGACTCTCACTTTCTCCCTCCCCCGCCCGAGGAACGGCCGCGGGGGGCCCAGGGGGCCGAGGGGGCCGGGACTCCGGGCAGCGATCGGATCGGCGGCGGGGCGGCGGGCGCCGGCCAGGGGCGAGCCCCGCTCGGACTCACGCGCGCACACCCCCCGCGGCCTTGCACACTCGCGCCCGCGGGCGGCGGCCGAGCTCAGTCTGCTGCAGCGCCGCCCGCCGCCGCCCCCCGGCCGGCCGCGCGCCGCCCCGGCGTTGATAGTATCCGCCGCCCCGGGCGCAGACTGGATTTCCCCACCCCCGACCTCCGCTCGCGCCGGGAGCCGAGTGACAGCGTAGGGAGGGAAGACTCCCTGGGGCTCCCGGCCTGCCCTCCCCCGTACACACCACTTTTCTGAATTCGACTCCACTTTCCAAAGGAATCGTGAGTCATACGGAAAACCCAAACCTGAGTGGCTGGCAGGGAGACAAGGGGAAAAGAGAAAGCTTTAAAAATTGAAAAATAAATAAATAAAGCAAACAGATCTTTCCTTGTTGCCACATCAGGCGAGATGGAAAAAGCCTGGAAATTGCTCCAGACGCGCACCCTCCCCTTCTCTTAGTCCCTGGGTCGGTTTGGGATTTTCGTTCCTTATTTTTCTGCCAGGTTGAAGTAGTCCCCCTCTTGGGGGCGCCCTTTATGAAATGCAGCCCCTTTGGGGGAACTCTTCCTCCACTTCCAAAGATGGGCCAGTTCTTCCCTCTTAGGAGTATCTATCTGTCCATTAAGATTTGGCAGAAGTGACTGGGATGTGTCAGGGTCTCCCTAAAAGATTTCTGCGTGGTTTCTCTTTAAAAAGCACCCGTTTCCAGTTAGTCTCTGAAAAACACTGACAAGCCCACAGGGCTTCACTTCTGTCCTGCCAAGACTCCTCTCCTGCCATCTGCAGCATGGGTGCCCATAAGGGGTCTTCCCAGCGCTGAGAAGGTTCCCCACGACCAACCAGGTCTCATTTTGTGGTCCAGTGCCTTGTGCAGGGCCTGGGATATGCAGGAGGAGGCCTCGGTGCCGGCTGAATGCATGGAAGGTAGGTACAGCTCCCCACTCAGTTTAATCAAGCCTCCTTCTTCGTCAGCATAAATTTCCCAGAGTTGCACAAATGGCTCCAATCCTTAGTCCAGTTCTGATTTCAGGAAGGTAAGAATGACCATCAGTCCTGGTGAATGCTTAAGGGTCTAGCAACTAGAATTAAAAATGGCCAAAAAAGGGGTGGGGGTTCTGGCAAGTCAAAAGCAAGAGAGATCACAGGTTTCAGTTCACCTTGCAGAAAAGGTTATGAAATGATCCGCTGCAAGTCAGCCGTGCTCACTGTGTCATAAGTGAAACGGACCACGCCTTCCCTAGATTCCCCTGCTGCCTCGGATGTAGTGGAGCCCCAGACAGCACTACACCTACCCAGTCCTCTCTGGAAGACTTCCTGCCGGCCTGGGTAGGAGCTAAGCTGCTGGGTCTGGCCTTCCCCTCCGGCACAATGACACTGAGTACATGAGTACATGCTTCTTCCATATGCACCCTAACTTCTCCAAGAGGTTCAAGGCCTCTGGCTCCCAGAAACTACTTATAGTGGTCTAACTTCCCGCACTGCTTCTCCAAGTAGAACACTTAACTACAAATAAATTTGAAATAGCTTTACAGCCACCAAATATTTTTGCCTGGATCACCTCAGTTTACCACTTGTGGTATAGTTTCTTGCAATTTGTTCTGTATCTGATTTTTCTCAAGCTTCGCAGGCTGCTGTTAAACAAAGCTGACCTCGCTTTGTACATGTCCTTAAGGTATGGTACATTTAAATGTCTTTAAATCTCAAAGAGAATGACCTATTGATCTAGTATGCACTTCTGCAAAATCAGAGTCTCTCATTAAAAAAAAAATTCCAAGGTAGCCAGGGGTAATGATACATGCCTGTAATCCCAGCACTCCAGCACTCCAGAGGCTGAGGCAGGGGGATCACCTCAAATTCAAAAGCTAGCCTGGACTACACAATGAGACCCTAGCTCAAGAAAAAAAGGAAAAAAAAAAAAAGACCAAGTTAATGTACCAGACTAGATTTTTTTCGTAAATGTAAATTATTTAACAGATTCTTCTAATAAAAAGTATTTCATCCTTAAGAGAGTAGTTCTTCAACCATTAGCAAAATACTGCATTCAAAATAAGGCACTGAAATAAATGGATATATTAGACCACATCATTTATACACCGAAACATCATGAAAAGCACACTGAATGAAAAAAGATGTAAGATTTATTTTTACCTTTGATAACCCATTGTAATTGAACCCATAAATCAGAATTAGTAAAATTAGAAATGTACTTCTCACACAAGGCCCTGAGTTCAATTCCCAGTACCACCCCCTCCTCCCAAAAAAGAAATGTACTTCTCTATATCTGCCCTAACTACTTGAACTGATGACAGTTTTAAACAGCTGCTTAGGTCAAACTGTATTCCATACCTAAAATGTTTGCTTATTTTCAAGTTTTCTTTCCCTTTGCAAATTCGGTTCATGTTTGCCAAAGTCAACATGTATTGTGTATTCTACACTTTTAACAACTTTACAACTTTTAACTAAACAGCTTTTTTTGTTTGTTTTTTGTTTTGTTTTGTTTTGTTTTTGTTTTTCGTTTTGAGAAAGGATCTTACTATGTAGTCCAGGCTGGCCTTGAACCAAAAGTGATCCTCTTGCCTCAGCCTCCTGAGTGCTGGAATTACAAGCATGCACCACCATACCCAGCCTCAAGTAAACAGCTCTTGTCAAACCAGTATCCTTTTAGCAAACCTTTGAGAGTATTATTCACAATAACAAAGTTTTCACAGTCAAAAAGATGAAGGTTATTGCCGATGACAGGTCTTTCTCTGTGGGACCGCTCACTGGGACGTATTATTTTACATGTATGCACAAGAAACCTCCATCATTGTCTTCTGTCTCACTGGAAACCGGAAAAATCTGCAAAGGAGGTTTTTGTTGGTTTATTTTCTTGAGATAGGGTCTCGCTATGTAGCCCAGGTTGGCCTCAAACTTATAGCAATCCTCCTGTCTCAGCCTCCTGAGTTGCGGATTTACAGACTTGCACTACCACACCCAGCAACAAAGGAGGCTTTTCTGTCAGTATATCAGAAACATTCCTAAAAGAAGCCCATTAGGGAAATACAGGAAGAACCATATACTGATTATAGTTATGCAAATAAAAATGCTTCATGATAGGTATAGATGAAACAGTTTCATAATTCCTTAACATATATTAACAAACATCATAACCTATTTTCTGCATCCGAAAGAAGTTCACTGATTTTTAGGGCTGGGGATCTAGCTCAGCGGTCTAAGCGCCTGCCCAGCAAGCGCAAGGTCATGAGTTCAATCCCCGGTGCCGCAAAAAAAAAAAAAAGTTCATTGATTTTATCATCCATTTTTTTGTTTGTTTGTTTTTTGCTTTTTGTTTTTTGCGTCACCAGGGTTCGAACTCGTGACCTCGTGCTTGCCAAGCAGGCGCTTAGACCACTGAGCTAGATCCCCAGCCCTTATCATCCATTTTTTAAGAATGTCACTATTTCTGATTAAATAGCGGGCTCTGACACTGCTACGTAAACATAACCGACAATAAGTATTTTCTATGATGCACTTGGTACATCATTACCTCGGTAAAAGGCTTGCTCTGTCCTCCCTCTCTTCCCAACCTGTCATAGAAGACGACTGGCAGCAAGGAGAGGATGCACCATAAAGCAGGGGTCAGGCCATCCAGTTATGTACAGAGTCCCTTGCGAGATTCTTGAGCATGTAGTAACATCATTAAGTATCACACCCGGGCTCATCTGCACTATGGACCAGCACAGGTTATGTCAGGGTTAGTGCAGGCTAAGGCGGGGACAGCCTAAGGGAAACTGGGGGGATGAGGTGAAGACTTAGAGGTCAGGCTAGCTCTTTATAGAATGGTCTTTTCAGAATCTAGCCCCAGTCTCTTTATCTTGCCCTATCTTTGACTCTTTTTAAATGTTTAGCTGGGTGAAGGTGTGTAATACCAGCACTTAGGAGGTTGAGGCAAGAGGATCACAGCAAGTATGAGATGCCCCAACCAGTTCATTCTAGCCTTGTAGTGAGTTCAAGGCCCGCTAGAACTACTTAGTGAGGTCCTGTGTCTAAATAAATGTTTCAATTATTGGTTCTTAGTGCAGCTCCTTTATTAATTATATCCACCCTTGAGATAACAGGGTTCTAGACCTGCCTTCCCTCACATGCATAAAGACACATGCACATGCATACAGAAAATAGACCATACAGAAGGCCCCTTCATCAGTTTGTTACAAAAAAAAAAAATTGATGTTCACACAAGGCAGCACTCTAGTGGTATCCCATAACCAATTAAAGACAATATAAACTGCCGGCCATGGTGGCACACACCAATAGTCCCAGCATTCAAGAGGCCTCAGCAGGAGGGTCACCATGAGTTCAAGACCAGCCTGAGCTACATGATGAGACCCTATTTAAAAAAAAAAAAAATGATGTGATATATGGAAGGTATATGCGTTAGGAGAGCTATCTTTCCAGAACTTACCGAGTGTCAGATACTGCTCTCAAAGCTTTACATGTCTTAATTCATTCAATATTCACAATAACGTAGCAGCTGTATTATTCTTCACATTTTACAACAGAGGAAACTGAGGCCCACCAAGGTTAATTAACACCTCAAAGGAGTCTGCAATGAACTTTTTCCTCTCTCCAAATCCTTTAGCACTTGAACTGAACTTAAAGGGGAGACAAACAGAAATCTCACTGACAAGTAAACTGACCCCACTAATGGCCAGGCCAAGAGTGAAACCAGTCAGAGATGCTTGCATGGATGGGGGGTCTGCTAGTGGCATTGTTTCCCTTTCCTGTATTGAGCTTTCTCTATCGATTGAGCCTTTAGCAAAGTCTCAAGACAAGCGAGAGGCCAGCCTCTGTCATCCAGGGGAATCGAGGAAAGAGGCGAAGAGGCAGAGTTGGGAACAGGGCAACGCTCCCTTTGCCAAATGCTGGTGAGGAGCCAGCCCCGGGACTTTTCCCTGTGGCACGACTGATGCGGATGAGGTTGTAAGGGTCGCCGTGGGAAGGGGCTACTCAGGCCACTCGGGGTGCAGAAGCGGGATTTTTACCTGCAAGAACTGGGAATCCACTGTAAGAAAGAGGAGCTCCGAAGTGCTTTTCAATGACCAGATTTACGGGACTTCTCCTTGAAACGGTTCTGTAACAGAAAGAAACCTATGACTCTCAAAAAGCCTGCTAGGCCCGAGTGGCCTCTTCTAAATAGAGAGGACTTGGCTGAGTCTTACTTTATGAAGCCACCAGTAGTTTTGCTTTGGAGAAACTAATTCACATAATTTTCCTTTTTTTTTTTTTTAACTCATCTGACAGGTCTAACATCAAATAAGCACACCAAAGTCAACCTTGAATAAATTTGACCAATGGAAAATTTTAGGTGGTTTGATACAAAATTTGTCCCAACCTGATCCTTACTATACTCCCTAACCTAAGGTTAATGCAGTGGCTTTGTGGTGGCACTGAACTTTTGTGGCCCTTTCTAGCACTTTAAAGAGACCAATTAATAACAGAACTATGACATGAAGTCTGTGCTCTTCTTTCTAGTTCTGAGCTTTGCTTTAATTTAGTCCTAATTTTCTCACATTAAACGTTATCCTGCATTTCTACCAATAAACACCTCAGTCCTCAAACTAGATGCCTCTCTCCTGTGCAAACCAAATCTCGGCTTTATCCTCGATTTTATTCTTTGATTTCAATACATTCTCCTTTTCCTTTTTTAAACTACATACATACTGCCTGAATATATTCTCAGAAGGAACCATTTGATACCAGCATTAGTACATACAGTAAAATGCAAAATCTCCCACCCATCCCAACTCCTGACTCTACTCCCTTAGACCAGCAGTAACTATTATTAATAGTTATTTAAAAAAATTTTTTTTTCTTCTTCAGGATGGCCTCAAATTGGCCATCCTCCTGACTCAGTCTCCTCGATGCTAGGATTACAGGCATGTGCCACCACGTCTGGTGGAGAATGCTTTCACTGTTGCATTCATATCTACACACAAATATAAATCTTAGATTATATGTATAACATTTAATTTAAATGGAATCACATAATACATGTTCTTTCGCAGCACTTGGGAAGCTTAAGGAGGAGGATTACTGTGAGTTCAGACCAACCTGAACTACACAATGAGACTCTGTCTCAAAAAAAAAAAAAGTTCCTATGCAACATTATTTGTCTACTTGTTTTCTGTTTTGTTTTTTGTTTTGCTGAGACAGGGTCTCTCTTATCAGTTCAGACTAGGCTTGAATTCACTGTGTAGCCCAAGCTAACCTCAAAATCGAGGCAATCCCCCTGCCTCAGTTTCCCAAGTGCTGGGATTACAGATGTGTGCTACCATGACCGGCCTGTCTACTTGTTTTGAATAACTTTCTACATCAGTGCAAACTCACCTAGCTCATTCCTGTTAGGCACTACAGAAAACTGTATCACATGAACACCAGCTGCGCATTTTACCCATGCCTCTGCAGTCTACGTGACTTTTTCAAAACGTTTTGTGATTAAAACAATTCCCAATAAATGCACATCTTTATGCACAGTTTCAGCAGTCTGTTTGCTATAAACTGTTAGAAGTGGATTGACTGAATAACATTAGTGGCCATTTAAGTTTTTCGATAGGTACAAGCAAACTGTTCTCAAAATTGCTTTGTCATTTTATACCACATTGACCATTTTTGAGAATACCAAATCCCCTCCAACATTCCTCTAACAGTAGATACTATTTGTCTTTGTGGTTTGTTTGTTTGTTTTGTTTTTTACCTAAACAACCAGATTCATTTTAGCTGGGTGTGGTGATATATCTTGGATGGTTCAGGCCAGCGATCTCCCAAAGAGTGGATGGTGAAGGCTTAAATAAAAGACACAAGTGGTATGATTTTAGGGCTCCAGGAGGATCAAAACCCTCTAGCAGAATTCGAGACTCTCTAGGGGCTGAGACAAAAAACTTCTCTACACAGCCCATTTCTATTTGGTTTTCAAACAAGGGAAGGGGTTAGAGTAGAAAGCAGGAGAAACTGAGCAGGACTTTGAGAGTCCAAGGACTTCTCCAAGTAATAAATTATGTTAATTTAGGAGAACTATCTTATCTCCAGGTTGGCTTTCCCCACAGGAGTGAGATGCCTGCAGCTGCAGTCTCTATCTAGTTAACTGGGGTGGGAGCCAGGCATCCTCAGTCCAGGCCTTGTCTTGTCCTTTGAAGCATCGGGCATCACAGGTCACTACAGGCCTCAGTTGGGACCAGTGATCCAGAGTTTCACTTACTATGAATCTGCTGCCCATCTCCAGACAAGGGGCTTAGGCCTTGGACAGACTCACAAGTAAACATAGAAAGCCAACTGGTTAAATGTTTCTGTCTTTCTGAGACAGAGTCTTGCTATGCAGTTCAGGCTGGCCTTGAACCCACTTTGTAGCCCAAGTTGGCCTCGAACTCACAGCAATCCCCCTGCCTCAGTCTCCCAGGTGCTGGGATTACAGGCATGCGCCACCAGGCCCAGCTCCAACTGGTTAATTTTAAATCCTGTTTGAAGTCGCTTGTAAGGGTCTCCATCCGTGATGCACACCTGTAATCCCAGCATACATGAGGCTGAGGCAAAAGGATCATCCTGAGTTCAAGGCCAGCCTGGGATAAACAGTGAGTTCAAATCCAGCCAGAAGTACATAGCAAGACCCTGCCTCAGGAAAAGGGAAGGGAAGGGAAGAGAAGGAAGGGAGGGTGAGGAGGGGAAGGGGGG